>PVKU01003376.1:0-181190 GCA_004027475.1 Anoura caudifer | reverse complement strand
GTGTGTGTGTGTACACACACACGCACGCGCACACACACACACGGGGGTGGACCAAAGTAGGTTAAATGACCAGCCATCAGTACCTAAAAGATAAATCATTAGTATGGATACAAAATAAAAAGATAAATAATACAAATAATTTATACAGTAAATAATTAATAATATGAGGAAAAACTCTGTTTTGTGTACTCACAACTGTAACCCTACTTTTGCCCACCCCTGTGTAAAAAGGTGGGTGGGAAAAAATACCTTGGAGAGAGGAAAGGAGGACTCCTAGGGGAAAAGCAGCCCTTCTCATCCCAGACTTTTCCTGCTATAGTTCCTCAGCCCTGAGAGCTGCAGCTCCTAGCGAACTGTCGTCCTCTGCACCATGACTGGCGTCGCGGTGCATGGTGGTTTGAACATGCACGTTGGTGAAGCTCATAACACTCTGACCTGGTCTCTTGATCCTTCACCTTCAGCGATCTCGTCCTGCCCTGCACTTCACCCACCACTTCTCGTGGCGGTCAGGTTACAGTGTCTAAAATCTTATTAATTTTTATCTCAGGCAAACCTCACATCCCTTCGCTTATAATTTTCTAGTTAATTCCCTCTAGTGCCTTGACTTCAGTGTCCCTTCACTCCCAGCATTCCCTGCAGCTCTCACACTCTGTCCCTGTCCCTCTTCTTCCCCCGGTTCTCATTCTGTGTCAGTCACAACCTGTTGCTCCTGTTTGTCGGACGTCTTTGGCAGAACCCCGACCCTGCCGAAACGCAACCACACCTCACCTGTGTCTGAAGGTAGCTTACTTAAAACACACAACGTGCTGGCTAATCCCGCTTCAGGTTCATGAACCCTCATCTCAGACGGAGCCTACTGCTCCCCAGCCGCCCTGCTTTCTCCTTAGCCCGTTGCCCTGCCCTGTGTTGCAGAATCCAACCCTCTTTCCCTGTGCTCGTCCCTTAACCCAGCAGCACTGGATCCACTTGCCCACTTCCCTCTCCTAAACAGCGCTTTCTTCTTTTGGCTTCTGGGGCACTTTAATCTCCTGGTTTCCTTTTTCCTCATCAACTGGTTATTCTTAGTTTCATTTGTTGATTTCTCCTTAACTCTCTGATGTTAAGTCCATTCTAAAATATGGTTCAATCCCAGTGTTTCCTTGTTTATTTTCCTTTTTGCATTCTAAAATATGGTTCAATTCCAGTGTTTCCTTGTTTATTTTCTGCCTGGACGATTTATCAGTTGTTAGTACTGGGGTACTGAAGTCTCCTACTGTTACTCCATTTTGTCTATTTCTCCCTGCAAATCTGTTAGTATTCGCTTAAGTTATTTGGTGCTTATGTGTTCAGAAGCGTATATTTTGCAGTTGTTACATTTTCTTGATGCAGTGACCCCTTTATCATTATGTAGCGACGTTTTTGTCTCCTTGCCGTTTTTGCCTTGAAGTCTGTTTTGCCTGGTGTAAGTGTGGCTGTACTCACTTTGTTTTGGTTTCTGCTTGTTTGGAATGTTATCTCCGGGCCCTGCACCTTGAGCCTGTGTGTGTCTTCGGAGTTGAAGTGAGTCTCCTTCAGGCAGTGTCTAGTTGGGCCCTGTTTTCTAATCCAGCAGCCACTCTCTGCCTTTCGATTGGTGAATTCAGTCTATTTATGTTTAGGGCGATTATTGATACGCAAGGACTTACTGCTTATTTTTTCCACTCTGGTTATTTTGAATCTTCATTTTTTCTTTTTCCTTCTGTTTCTCTTTTTATTTAGATAATTATTATTGATTTTAGCAAAGGAAAGAGGGAGGGGGGAGAGAGAAAGAGAAAGACAGACATTGATTTGTTGATCCATTTATTGATGTATTCATTAGTTGATTCTTGTATGTATCCTGACTAGGGGTCGAACCTGCAACCTTGGCAGAGCAGGAGGATGCTGTAACTTTCTGTGATGGTTCTCCACGGTGATATGCTCATGCCCCCCTCCCTCCTTTTGTTTTATGTCTGTACTCCAGAGATTTGCTTTGTTGTTACCATGAGGGTTACATAAAATGTCTCATGGATAAAATAGTCTGTTTTTTCTGCTGATAGTCCTTTATTTTCATTAACCTATAAAAGTTCTGTCTTTACTCCCCCTTTTATATTTCTGATGTCACAGATTCTCTCTCTTTTCAGTGTGAATTTGTTACCAAATTATAGTAGCTATAGTTATTTTCAGTGCTTTTTTCCTTTAACATTTATTCTATACTAAGTTTAACACTATTCTAAAATAGAGCTACAGTTTTTTTCTAATTCTGGCTATCATCTTAATCAGGTTTTGTGTACTTTCATCTTTTCATTTTCGGTTGAAGAGCTCATTTCAACATTTCTTTTGTAGGGCAGGTTACTCAACTTGGAAAGCCTTACTTCTCCTTAATAGCCGAGGAGAATTTGCTAGCTAAAGCATTCTTGGCCAGCCATTTTTATCTTTTAATACTTTGAGTATGTGATTCCACTCTCTCCTGGACTATAGACTTTCTGCCGAGAAATCTGCTTATATCCTAATGAGGATTCTTTTGTGGGCTTTTTTTTTTTTTCTGGCTTTCCTTAAAATTAGTTCTTTATAATTGACTTTTGATCATTTCACTGTACTGTGTGTTGAAGGTCTTTTTGCATTGAGGTAATAAAGTGTTCTGTCAGCTTCTTGGACTTGGATGTCTAGTTCCCCCAGGTTTGGGAAGTTCTCAGCTATTTGCAACGCCTTTCATACAGATTGCTGATCTCTCTTCCGTGTGGTCCACTCTCTTTCCAGTACTCTGTATCTAGTGTGTTCTTCATCTCATTTACTGAGATCTTCAGCTCCAGAATTTTTGCTTGGTTCCTTTATAATTTCAGCCTCATGGGGAAATTATTTATTTTGTTCATCAATCTTTTTCCTGAGTTCACTGAATTACCTTTCTAAGTTTTCTTTTACTTTGTTGAATGTCTTCATAACATCTATTCTGAATCCTCTATCAGATAGCAGTATTCCTTGTCTGTGAGTTTGGTTGCTGGAGAATCATCATTTTCCTTTTTTGTACTGCACTACTGTGACCTTTCAGCGTTGTGCGAAATGTGCCTTTGCCATCACGTTTGAAGCAGCGCATACCTTCCTTGTTTAGGGAAGGCTTGGTTTACTTTGATTCTAACAGTTGAACAGCTTGGCAACCAAAAGCCTTTCTTTTGCTTTCCAGAAGGTGGCGACACAGCACAAGGTTTTGGTTACTCTTAAGAGAGCTGACTTTAAATAGGCTTAAATGCTGGTGGCAGTGTTAGCTGGAGGTGTGCGCTTAGCACCTGGGGCTCTGTGTGTGCCCCTGACCTGGTAGGAGGATCCTCAGGTTGGGGAGTCCCAGAGGTCTGTGGGCAGACAGCATGCAATTTAGTTGTCCTTGTCTGCCCTCTTCCCTTTCGTTTCCCTCCCCCAGTCACCAAGGTCTCTCCTCAGAAAGCCAGGTGCTGCTGGAGAGCATAAGGTTCCCCCGAGCTGCAGTGCTCAGGGCCAGGCAGACTTACTCCCCATGCTCACTCTCTACCTCGCCTGCTAGACAGGGCTGTGTGGGCACCCCTCTGCCGCAACTCCCACGGCTCTGGAGCCTGCCCTAGGTCTGGGCCCGCGGTGGGATGGGCCTCTCGGGTGCGCAGGAGCGCTTTTGTCTGGTTATGGCTGTCCAGTTAGGTGTGAATCGCAGGGGATAGAAACAGGAATGACCCATGTCACTGTGACACTGATGTCACTCTGTTTTCATTTTTAAATGGTGTTATACATGCAGCAAAGTGTGCATAAATGTTTATATATGCGCACAGTCACGTAACCCTTACCCCAGCCAACGTATAGGGCACTCCTAGCTTAGCATGAAGTTCCTCCATGCCCTTTGCGCTTCTGTTCCCCACCGCTCTCAAGTAAACACTGTCTTAATATTTTTGTTATTAGTTAATTTTACCTGTTCTTGAACTTCATATAAATTGTATCATATAGTATGATCTCATTTGCATCTAGCTTCTTTCACTCAACATGTTGTTTTTCAGATTCATCTGTTATGTATTTATCAATAGTTTGTTCTTTTTTGTACTGCTGTTTAGTATTGTACATTAATACTAAAATTGTGTTTATCTAATGTCTTACTATGTTCTGGCTTGTATAACTAAATCCAACATATTGGGTGGTTTAAAAACAACAGAAGTTTATTTCTCACAGTTCTGGGGGCTGAAGTCCAAGATCAGCATGCCCCATCCATGGTCACATGAGGATTCATAGCCAGTGCCTCCTCGCTGTGTCCTCACCTGGTGGAAGGAGCTAGGGAGCTTCAAGGGCTTTCTTTTAGGAGGCCCTGGTTTCATTCATGAGGACTCTACTCTAAACTTAAGGACCTACCAAAGGCCCTATCTTCTAATAACATCATCTTTGGGTAGTTAGAATTTTGACATATTAATTTGGAGGCAGGGCACAAACATTTAGAACATTCCATCTGACTTGTTGCTGTTGAGCGTTTGGGTTATTTCCAGATATTGACTATTATGAGCTTAACTTCTGAGAATGTTTTCTCTTTCTCACTTGCTCACTTGCTCTCTCTCTCTCTCTCTCTCTCTCTGTCATATGTACTTATTTCTCTTGGACATCCACCTATGAGTAGGATTTCTGGATCATGGGGTAGTGTGTTTTCAGCTTTTAGCAATTCTGGTGCCTGTATACTGGAGTAAGCTATGATTTTAATTTGTGTTTCTCTAGTAAGTAATGAGGTTGAGTGTTTTTTCATATATTTATTATACATTTGGATAGTCTTGTGAAGTCCCCATTCAGTGTTCTTGCCCATTTTTTGTTAGGTCTTTATCTGTGTTTTTTTAAAAAAATAACTTTTGTTTACCACTTCACAAACAGTCCTTTGTGTGATTGTTGTCATACATTTTACCTCTATGTTGGAAACCTTTCAATGCATTTATGTTCTTGTTACTTTAAATATTTATTATTCATTAATTTTTTAAAAATATCTTTTTATTTACCTAAACATTTACACTTTTAGTGCTCTTTATTTCTTCCTAGTGATTTGTTTCCATCTGGAATCATTTTTCTTTAATCTGAAAAACTTCCTTTAGTATTTCTTTAGATGTGTGACAAAAACCTCAGATTTTGTCTTGAGATGCCTTTGCCTTCATTTTTGAAGGATATTTTGCTGTGTTGAAAGTCTGGCCTTTTCCCCCTTTCATTGCTATGCAGATACCACCCCACTGTTTTCCTGCATCCACTATGTTCGAAAAAACAGCTGTTCACCTTGGTCTCTTGCATGTATGCCCGTTTTCCTCTTGCTTTTAAAGTTTTCTCCTTAACTTCAGTTTTAAGCAGTTTGACTGTAATCTGCCTATGTGCAGTTTACTTTGTATTAATATAAAACCCTCTGTGGGATGCACTGAGCTTCTGGAATCTTGATTGATATCTTTTATCAATTTTGGAAAATTCTCAACTGTGATCTCTGTGGACAAACATACGTGTTTCTTTTTGCCACATTCACTCCTCCCCTTCTGGGCCTCCAGTGGTGTCTGTATGTCGGATTGTGGCCCACATTTCCTATCCTGTTCCTCCCATTCTTAGTTTCTTTGTGTTTAATTTGAATATTTTCTATTGACTGGCCTTTAGGTTCATTACTTTTGTCTCCTACTGAGTCTTAATTTCAAATATTGTCCCTTTTAGTTCAGTAATATCCATTTGATTCTTTCTTACAGTTTGCATTTCTCTGTTGAAAATTTTCATCTTTATGTTTTTCTCTGTTTTTTAAAGTCCTTGTGTGGTAATTCCAACCACACAATTATTTGCGGGTCTGTCTTTATTTTCTGTTTTTTCCTCCTGATTATTGATCACACTTTCATGCTTTTCAAATGTCTCACAATTTTTATTGAATGACAAATATTATGGATGAAAATAACATATAGATGTTTGTGTTACTTTCACTCCAGATAGGGTTTTCCCTTCCTTGGTTTTGAGCTACAGGTAGTAAGTAGAGTTCTTAACCAGTGTGGGTTTATTTATCTCACTGAAATCAGAAGTAGGCGGTTTCAGTGCTGACAATGGGGTTGGTGTCTCTGCGGTCGTATTGGCTTCCCCTCGGATTCCACGGATTCCACGGTGCTGCTGAAGTTGTAAACGTCATGTCTCCATGCATCCACAGACCCCAAAAGAGAAGTTTCACTTCCTCTCATTCATCTCTTACTTAATGGGAGATTAAAGTCTTTCTGTGAAGCCCCTTCGTGGACTTCTTCTAAGGTATAACCAGGTCACACACCTAATTCTTAACTAGTACTGGCGATGTAGAATGGGATTACCAGAAGTGACTTAAACCGGCCACAGTTTTTGCTGAACCCACTTAACGTGTGCACTGAAGCCTGATACCTGGTCTGGTTTACAAGCAGAGAGAGAGGACTAGCTGTTGGGCAAAAACCGAACAGTGTCTGTCACCAGGGATCTGTGTGCCTGAGAAGACACGGTGTTGGGTAGATTGTCTTCTGACGTTAGAGTCACTAAGAATAACAGAGTTGTAATGGAAAGAGGGGCAGGAGACGGTGTGCAAAACTGTTATTCAAAGAAAGAGTAGGACAGCGGGTAACTGTATAAACAGGTAGTGGGCATTGTGGCAGGCCTGGGACTTACCGGGAGGACAGCGGTGACAAAGCTGAGCAAGGACACCCGCCAACCCCCTCTCCTGCAGAGTGTGGGGTGTTGGAGAAAAGTAGCTCCTGCTAACGTCCACTGGGCGTTTTTATATCTCCTCATTCTTTTCTCCCCACTTAGATGTTTTTAAAATAAAGGGTGTTCTTTTAAAAACAATAAATACAAAAAGCACCAAGTTTTAGCAAACCCAAAGATGAAGAAACATGTAAGAACTACTTATTGGGTGTAAAAGATCATGATTGGATGCATTTTACACCTTTAAATCCAGTTAACAAATATTTATTAACCACTGTATATGATGATGATGATGTATAGGTGGTGAAGATGAATTAGAAAAATCTGTCCTGAAGGTCACAGTCCCTTGGAGTTTAATCGGTTATATATGTAATATATTTAAGTAATTACATAAATTCTGTAAGTAACCAGTTACATAAAGCAGTATATAAATAAGGACAATCACGCACCATGTAATGATGTCTTGGTCAACAGCAGACCTCATGTACCATATACCATGGTGGTCCCGTAAGATTATGATGGAACTGAAAAATTCCTGTGGCCGAGCGACACTGTCGCTGTCATAAAGTCACAGAGCAGCTCTTTAGCCTCTTGTGGCGATGATGGTGTGAACGGGTCTGGCCGCGAGTCACATGGGGCACGGCATGTGCGTCGGCAGGCTTGCTGCGCACACTCCGTGGTGTGTGCGCCTCTTACAACCTGGTGGTGGTGCGTGGTGCGTGCCTGGTATCCAGGCGTCGGTGGCCTTTATGCTAACAAGGAATTGGGGTGAGGTAGAGACTCGCTGTCTGGGAACCCTCCATAAGATAGCAGAACAACAATTTTAGGACAAGTGTGGTTTCACTTCTGACAGAAATGGTTTTGAAGTTCTTTCCCCCCATATCTTTTGATACTGTCTGGGGATAAGCCTCAATAGAGTTAACTTTTCTTTAATACCTTTCATCTTCTCACTAGAACCAAGGTAAATAATCTCTATTTTAACCACACTGGTGAGCCAAGGCCATCTGTAGGTGGGCCTCACCTTCCACAGATGAAAACTGGAAGGCCAGCACTTCTGCACACTGTGTGTTAACACCCCCAAAACTTCCCTCAGACACCCTCTCGTTTTTCTGTATCATCTGACGCGCTTTTGGGTCCTCACATGATGGCACTTTCCTGCCCCTGCTGTGTATTGTCACGTTAAAGACAGATGCAGGGGAGCTTTTTGATTTAAAATTAATGTGTTTACAAGCTTTTTTTCAGTGGATAGATATTTTGATTAGTAGAATTATACAGGGATTTCTCTAGAAAGAATACATATTGCTGTTAGTTGTAAAAATTTAGGGGATGGCCCGATTCCTTATTCTCTCTCCTACTGATGTGTTTTAAGAGTCAACGCAGACTGTCCAAGCCCTGCAGCACTCCACTGTCGATGGCCCGCTGGCGGCAAGCAAAGATTTAGAGATAAAAAACTTGAAGGAAGAAATTGAAAAACTAAGGAAACAAGTGAGAGGTAAATTTCTGTGTTTCACTATTAATTCACTTTAGTAGATTTTTAAGTCTTTTATTTGCACACAAAATGCTTATTATTTGTCATGTGTTACATGGTTCAGGCTGTGTGCTGGTGAGGGGAAGCCAGGTAAGATGGGTGTCTGCGCTCCAGGAGCTCACGTGTTGGTCTGGGGAGAAGGGAGACAAATGGTTCTTGCAGAACCTTTGTGCAGGCTGTGAGGAAAATAAACACAGGTGCGTGGGAGGGGCACCTGGCCCAGATTTCAGTTAGCAAGGGTGTCTGTTTTGGAAGACCTGTTAGTGTGGGATACTTAATTGGAATTTGTCTGGCAAAGTACACATATGAGTGGGGGAAAGAATGTTAGGAGTGAGGAAGGAAGGACAAAAGAGTTCCACATGTACAGGCATTAAGGCATGGGAAACTTTATTTTCTTTGTAACAGTTTATTTTTCAGTGTATTGCTGAGATAGATTAAAAGTAATTTTGACAACTCTTGATGTACCTAGTGTATCCATTCATTCAACAAATATTTACTGAGCACCTACTGTGTGCATCACGTGTTGTTTTAGGCTCTTGGGATGCTAAAAGGGACAGGTGCTTAAAGACAGCAGAATAAGAGGAATGGGTCACAAGTGCAAGATGAGGAGTTTTTAAATTTTAAGCAGAGTGGTCCAGATATAAGCCTCATTGAGAAAGTGACACATGAGCACACACCTGAAGAAGGAAAGGAGCCTAGCCATGCAGTTGAATTGGGAACTTACGTTCCAAGCAGAAGGACCAGCCAGTGCAAAGGCCATACAGTGAGAATGGGCCTCTTGAGTTCCAATGAGACTCAGAGGACAGCATGGCTGGGGTCGAACGAGCATGCAGGGAGGGTGGAAGGGGATGAGCTGGGCAAGTACAGGGGTGCAGAGGGCTTTTGCCTGATCAGTAGGTTCTTACTGAGTGTTTTAAGGACTTTGGATTTTTTTCTGAGTGAACTAGGAAACTTTTTCAGGGTTTGGAGTTATCTCTGTCCCCTTCTACCCTCTCCCCTAAGTTGTATAAACAAGTAAAGGAGCAATTGGGTGAGTGGACAGAGGCACTGGTAGATGCTGTACCCCTCAAGATCAGAAGGACAATTGCACCTCCGAAGAGCCGCGCATTATTGTAGGAATAAGAGCCCGATGGAAGAGCGGTGAGGGTGCTCTCGTGGGTCGGAGAGACCGGCGGACCGTTCTCCCGGTCGCCCCCGACTCCAGTCTCAGCCCCTGTGAGGTTTGCCAAGTGCAGCTCTGCAGATGATTCCAGAGATTCTGAAATGAACTCTGCTGTCTGTAGCAGCATTTAGACTTTCAAAACACCTAAGATGGACGAACTTTTATTACGGAATCTGTGACTTTAGGGCACTACGTATTAGTAAATTACTGAATTTAAGAGATCTGGAACCAGCTAGTGTGTGACACACTGACACACGTGAGTGACTCTGACTGTCGGACTGGCATGTTGTAAACGCTGCCGCGTTTGTGCACAGCGTTAAACTCAGCAGTGCACAATGATGTGTGCGTTTGCTCTCGTGCTTTAGTTTGCAGACAGGTCACCCAGGAGTCTTGTTAAAATACGGATTCTGGTTCAGGGGGTTTGGAGTGGGGCCCGAGATCCTGCGTCTCTGACGAACTGCCAGCGGGAGCTGACGCCGCTTGTCTGGGGGTGGCACTCAGAGTAATGGCTGTAAAGGACAGGAGGCGCCTGTTTCTCTTTTTCTGTTTTCAGTGGCTCCGTTCTTTAAATATTGCCCAGAATATTTTACTTCAGTCTATTACTAAATATTATTTAAATATATGCTAAAATTAATACTTTTTCTTTATTTTGTAATCTTCTTTAACTGATAATACGAAACATTATTTAGTATCATTACTTTCTAAATTGGAGAGGTTGATGCAAGAATTTCTGGGCTCAAAGAAAACAGGAAAGAAAAAGCATTTCTGTGCCCTGAGTCTTAGCTCTGATAGTCAGCCGAGTGACCCTTGCTCGGCATGTTCCTCAGCTCTCTTGAACCTCACTTTTTTATCTGAAAAACAGAGGAACTGACTTCGATGAAAGGTTTTACTTTTAGAAACCAGACTGTACTCTTCAGTCGTCACTAATGAAACCAGGTTGGGTATCTGGAGCCACGATATTGGAAGCGAAACCGTCTTAAGTAATTTCACTAATACCAACACGCAGGTGCCAGCCAGCAGTACAGGAGAACTTGACTGAGCTGTTTGTTTGGCTGGTTTTGTTGTTCTTTGTTACTTTCATGCTATTGTTTGGTTCTGAGGGTACTGTCCTTAGAAGTGTGGTCTTTTTATTATAATAGCTATTTAAGGCGCTTTGTATATTTTCACATTGGCATTAACTCCTCACCATCTTTTGTACAAATAGTAAGCGAGGCATTGTCTTCTCTTTTAGAATCAAGTCACTTGGAACAACAGCTTGAAGAAGCTAATTCAGTGAGGCGAGAGCTAGATGATGCTTTCAGACAAATGAAGGCCTATGAAAAACAAATCAAAACATTACAGCAAGAACGGGAAGAATTAAATAAGGTAAAAAATACAGATTTTTAAAGGCTTTTCTGAATTCTTAATCTTGTTTAATTTGTGTATTGAAAGCATTCATGTACAGTAATACTAATGCATTATGTATTTTATCTGTAAAATGTTGGTTTAAAAATTTAAGAATTATTTGGTGTATGTCATTTGATTGATAGCTAGTAATGAAAAAAACATATTCCTAAGGCTTTAAAGTTCAGAATCTTTTGTTCTTTTGGAAAGTTGATAATCAAAGGACTGATTAAAAATGAAAATTATTGAAAAAATGTTATAAAGAAATAAGAGAATAGTAAAATCAGTTTAGTGTCTGTACAAATTAAAGATACAGGCACATTTTCATTGTGACTTGCTGATATCAACATTGTTAAGATTATATTAGAAAATTTCTTCAATGCTTTAATGATTTTTTTAAAATGTCAGTTTATCTTTTAAAGCATAGATGAACAAACTAAAATTATTTTCATAGGAACTCTGTGCAACACTTAAACAGCATCATACACATCAACAAAATGTATTAACAGCTGGGACACTGTAACACAACCTGATAGAGAAAATAAAATTCAAGCACTAGAGAAAATACTTAGCTTAAACCACACTTTGTGTGTACCTTGCCTTTCACTGACAGATATTTTAAAATGTTGGAATTAATACTAGCCAATGCAAAAAAGGAAATGAGTAGCTTATGGTGTAGTATAAATTGTATTCAGTGATGTAGCATATAATACATTGATAATACAGAAAGAAATCCTTCTGCAGGAAATTTGTAAGTCTTGCTTTCAGTAAAGAAATGGAGGTAATTAAAAATAAAACAACCTTTTGCTGATGTAGCTAATAACAAAACACTAATAGAGAAATCTATAAAGGTTAAATTGAACTAGGTTAGTAAGTTGAATTTTTACTTTTTTCTCAATGTAGTTTCAAGCAGTTCTGTGTATAGATTCATTTAAATCTGTGGCCAATTTAATAATATTTGGAATTTATAGATGTTGTATTTGTTCTAATAATATTGTTGTAATGTTAGTGGTTACTGTTATGTATTTAAAGGTAGGACTGCTCAGCTAAACTTAGTTAACATAAGGTGAGAATCTGATACCTAGATGTATAATAACTGGCTATTATTAATTACAGTGTATTTACTAATATACTATTGATGCTAAGGTACAGGGTCTGGCAGAAGTAACGCCTGCTTGAGTGTGGTTGGTGGGCGCGTGACTGTCTCACACGAGAGGGACAGCAGTTTGACCATTTCACCTAAAATCACATGGTGTGCTGGGTGTGATGCTGTTTGTTATGTTACAGAATGGCATGCTTACGATTTTGTAATTTAAAAAAGGTGTTATTTATGCTGGACCCTGTATAATAATTGTATACCACATAATTATATAATGTATAACTTATAATTATATAACTTTTAACAATGTATTATATTAATATATAGGTTAACAATGCTATATTTTGAGGAGAGAATCATGCTGAAAAGAAACAGATTATATGCATAGAGTTTTAAATGTTTTGGTTAATATCTTATAGGCAGCAGATACTCTTTTAAAGATTTTTTTCACACTGACTGGTATTGCTCAGTGGATTGGGTGCTGGACTGGGAACCAGAAGGTCTCCAGTTCGATTCCCAGTCAGGGCCCATACCTGGGTTGCGGGCCAGGTCCCAGTTGGAGGTGTGTGAGAGGCAACTGGATCACATCACTTTTCTCTCCCCCCCTTCCCCTCTCTCTCTAAAAATAAATAAATAAAACCTTTTAAAAAAATCCCAAGGACATTTGAAAAAAAGATTTTTTTATGTGATGCACATGAAAGAATAAATGTAATGTTATGTAAGTTTTAATGTAGTCAAATTTATAAATATCTTTATGGTTCGTGCATTTTTTTGGCTGTGTAAGAAATCTGAGTTAAAAACAATTCTCCTAAAATTTTATCTCGAAGTTTTTAAGTTTGGTCTCTCATATTTAAATTTTAATGCACCAGAAACTATTTTTGTGTGTCATGTGCACTAAGGATTGATTTCACTCCTCCCGTGTGGCTCACCAGGCCCTCCGTCCCCCGGCAATGTGCGGTGGCGCCTCCGCCGTGCAGTGGATTTCCTCTGTGCCTCAGTCTCTGTCCTCTGTTCCTGGACAGCCGTGATTGGATTTGGATTAAAATTACGTTAATTCTAGGGAGCCGTTTTGGGAGAAATGACATCATTATAGTGTTGAGTCTTCAAGTTCGTACTGCCCATATTTATTAAATTATATTAAATGTACACGTAGACTTTAAGAACAGGGCAGATTGTTATGATTTACAGTCATCCCCCTGATCCATAGGGTGCATGTTCCTAGACCCCAGTGGGTGCCTGGAAGTGTGGGTAGTGCTGCCCCCTGCGTGTGTGAAGTAAAATGAGGGAGACGTGAACGTGAGCACTGCACTGCCCTGACGGAGGGCCAGGAGGGCCACCGAGTGACTCACCGGCCTGCAGTGTCTCCAGCGTGGACACCCCAGATGAAGGGGTGACTCTCATCCCGGGCAGGACAGAGCATGATGGCGTGCGATTTCATCACACTATTTGGAAGGGCAGGCAATTTAAAACTTCTGAGTTGTTTCTTTCTGGAATTTTCTATCTAATGTCTTCAGATCTGGGTTGACTAAGAGTAACTGAAATCACCAAAAGTGAATCCATGGATAAGGGGTCGGGGGAGACTGCTACACACACAGCCAAAAATAGCTCCATGGCTCCCTGGGTGCCGGTCTTACTTTGGGGCAATGCAGTGATTGCTGGGTGGTTAAAACCCGACACAGGCACATGCAGAGTCTGCATTGTAGCTTAGGAGCCCCGGGAAAGTGAATTGGTGTGTGTGCATATAGAGAAGAGAAGCACATGCTTCCCGCTTCCCCCATCTCTATCCACCCTTCGGAGACTTTCCTTGGAAACCTAAGGAGAAGGATCCAGGACACTTGGGAATATTTGAAATAAATCGTTCTGGTGGAAAGGTATGCCCAGAGTCGCCAGCTTTATAAAGAGGATATATCTCCCTGGTTCAGGCTCCTAACTCTCTCCCTGCTCCTTCTGGAAATGGGAATGCACACGTCCAGGAGTTAAATCTCTTTGGATTTTCTCACTATCCAAATTATACATAAATTACTTTAAAAGTCTTTCCCAGGTCTCCAGTTTCAGTAATATTTACTTAGAAAGACCTAACTGTATAAAAGCATAAAAATATTTTCTCTGCACTTCACAGTCTTTTTACCTACACGCATGCCATCTTCTCTCCATATCTTCAAAGTTCTTTAAAATGTTTTTCTGTAAAATTGTATGCCGGTCCTGTTTGCTTTTCCTTGAATTTATTATCCTATTTTGTTTTTGTATTTTAGATGGCATCTTTAAAAATTATATTTTTCCTGATTTTGTTCTGGCAATGTTGCTAAACTCTCACTAATCGTAATAACATATTTGTGACTCTTTCAAGTTTTCTGCAAATAATGATGGTTTTATTTCTTCCTTTTTTCTTTTTATGACTTTTCTCTCCTTCCCTTTCTTCCTGTACTGGCGCAGACCTCTAGTACCAGTGGAACAGAAGTGGTGATAGCAGACATTCCTGTCTTATTCCTGATTTCAGAGCAAACGTCTTCCATATTTCACCACTAATGTTTTCTGTATGTCTTTGGTAAATACTTCTTATGAGGCTAAGGAAGTTATCTTCTGTTTCTTTTGTGCTAATCATTTTGATCAGTAATGGGTGTTGAATTTATTAAATTTGCTTTTTATGCACACTGTTGTGACAGGTTACTAGGACTTATTAATATTTATTGATGGAATTATATGATTGTTCTCCTTTAATAAGTTGGTGTAGTGAATTACATTTATATACTTTTTTTTTTTAACATTAGACTACTTCTCCATTTCTGGGTTAAATATAAATGCCCATCTCTTTTCTCCTAAATAATGTGATAGTACAGTTAACACATAGCATCAGTTCTAATAGCATTATTTTAAGTGCTTTACACATATCAGATCATTTAATCCATGTAAGTATCCTGTGATTCTCATTTTACAAATGATAAGACTGAGCACAGAGAGTTCAGTGCATTTGTTCAAGATCATAATAGGGCTGGAAAGTAATGGAGCTGGAATTTCAACACAAGGAGTCTAGTTCCAGGAGTCGTGCTTCTCACTTCATATGTCGCTGGAACTGATTTGCTAAAGTTTTATTTTATTTTATTTTATTTTTATTTTATTTTTTAGGATTTTTAAAATTTGTTTTCATCAGTAAGATTAGCCTGTAATTTGATTTCCCTTACCTTTCTGGTCTTTTCTTGATAATCAAGATTTTACTGGTCTCATAGAATGAGTTAGGTAGCATTGCCTCTTTTTCTGTTATTCAGAAAAGTTTGTATAAGAGGAACATTTTGTACCTTGAAACATTGGAGGAATCAACTGTAAAACCACCTGAGCTTGAAGATTCTCTCCTGCTAGGGGATGGGAGAGCTTTATTGATTTAGCTATTTCATTTGTTACGGGACTAGTCAGGCATTTTATTTCTTCTTAAAATACTGTTGATAAGTTTAAATTTGTAGGCAGTTGTTCATTTCAGAAGTTAACAAATTCATTGGCATAAAGTTTTTCCATGCGTTCTTTTATTATCTTTTTTGGTCTCTCCTAGATTTGTAGTTACAACCTCTTTCCTAAGAACGTTCTTGTGTATTTATTCCTGCTCTGTTTGATCTCATCAGATGTTTGCTATTTTATTATTTTTCAAAGAACCAGCTTTTGTTTTTTTTGATTCTCATTATTCTCACATATACTTTTCATTCATTTATGCTCTTTATCTTCTCATGTTTGGAGATGAGGGTTAATGTGTTGTTCCAGCTCTAACTTTTTATGTAGAAATGCATTGTAAGTCAAGCATTTTTTTTTTTGTTTCAATATAAGTATTTCAGGCTTATAAATTTTCTGCTAAATACCCCCCCCCCTGCACGTTTTACAATGCACTAAACATTTTTAGTTTTTAAAAATAATTTAGTATTTTTATGATCTTTTTGACCAAATTATTACGGAATTTTGTCTTTTTATTTTTTATTTCTCTTTAAGTGATAATGTTATTAAAAGAACTCGATCTGTATAATCTCTGTTCTTTGAAATCTTCATAATTGCTTTCTGGCCTATGCTGTTCCACTTTTAAATGTTCAATATATACTTGAGGAGAATGTATTCCCAACATTGGGAGCAAGCTTCTATATATGGAACTTGTTAATTGAGCTTTTCAAGTGTTATTTTTTATGTGTACAGATACACATTAAATATCACAAAATCTTTATTTTTGACCATTATATCTTGTATTCCTGTGCTCTTTATTCATTTGTAGAAACCGAGGTACCAGGAGATTAAATCAGCTGTTCTTTTGCAGTTAGCATGAGGAGTTGAGACTATGAACAGAGTACCATGCTCTCAGTAGCTGTTCAAAGTGCTTTATTTCTTTTAATTTTATCCTAAGGTGAATAGTTTTGGCTCCTCTTGACTTCATGATAGCAACTTTGACCGACAAATTTGGCCCCTAGATTGCAGAATTGGTAACTTATATTCTTTTTACAAAACTGTAGGAACTAGTCCAGGCTAGTGAGCGATTAAAAAACCAGTCCAAAGAGCTGAAAGACGCACACTGTCAGAGGAAACTGGCCATGCAGGAGTTCATGGAGATCAATGAGCGGCTCACAGAATTGCACACCCAAAAACAGAAACTTGCTCGCCATGTCCGAGATAAGGAAGAAGAGGTGGACCTGGTGATGCAAAAAGTTGAAAGCTTAAGGCAAGAACTGCGCAGAACAGAAAGAGCCAAAAAAGAGGTTAGTAGTCAGGCAAAGTCTCCAGTGTCCATGTGGTAGCGATGAAAGCTGCTTTTTCATACTTGTGAAATACTATGTGTTTCACTATTTAACTTTTGAAAAAGGTTATTTTTTTTTTTTAGTTTGGTAATATCATTTAATGTGAATTTCAACATTCGTGTTATCTTCCTGTTACAAGGTAAATGCCCATGGGGAACCCGTATTATTGGAAAAGCAATTATAACGATAACTCTGCTTTTTTCATTTTATTTTAAAGCTGGAAGTTCATACAGAAGCTATAGCTGCCGAAGCGTCTAAAGACAGGAAATTGCGTGAACAGAGCGAGCACTATTCCAAGCAACTGGAAAATGAGTTGGAGGGACTAAAGGTATCATTTGATTTCATCTTTATGAAGCTGAATTAACTTTCTTCTCTTTAGGCTTTAAATGGAGTGTTTGTTAAGTGCTCTCTTGAGGTAGAGTAAAAATTAGCTACCCTCCCAACCTAGCGTTCTTAATTCTCATTTTTACGAGTAGAAAGCTGATATTGAATTCCCATTCTTGGTGGAGGGAAAGGAGGATGGTGTCTAGTGGGAAGAAAAAAAACCTATCAGGAAAGAGTTCAAACATTTATGCAGGGCTGCACACCTGGATAACATTGATTGGTAATTTGCCTGGGAGGCATGGTTAGATATCCAGCCCTCTGTCTTGTGAATGACCTAGGGGAGGCTCAGGGTAGCTTGGTAGATATTTTGGTTAGGTGAGGTGGATCACAGTGGGCATGCACTAACACATCTCAGCAGAAGCACTTAGCAAGGGAAACCCTGTGCCAGCTCTAGAGGCTTGGACTACCTGGTTTCAGCCCCTAGCCTCATCAGTTGCTGGCTGTGTGATGCTACACACAATATTGAACCTCTCTGGGCCTTCATTTTCTCATCCGTAAAACCCTACCTCATTTGTTTTATGTAAGGAGTACATACATATGTGTGTAAGTGGGCATATCATAATTGCTCTGTCATTATTACTATAATAATGTGCACTTCAAAGGGAAAGAATTGGGATTAAATTGACATCATATTTCCACAACACTAAATTATAATCTGAATGTGATATATGCCTTTTCTTGACTCAAACCTTTGCATATCCTGTTTCTTGTGCACTTTCTGCCAGCCCCATCTCCACCCACTCCTTGTATAACCATGCCTAGTCCAGAGTCTTATTCATCCAGCAGATACGAGAATCAAGTTGAGTATCATCTCAGGAAGTCTAAGTAGTCCTTATTCTGTGCTGATACAGGATTCTGTTAATAACTTTAATAGCTCTTGCCCTGGCTGAGTGGCTCAGTTGCTAGGTTGTGGCTTCAATTTCCAGTTAGGGCATTTCACCTAAGTTGTGGGTTTGATCCCTGGTCAGGCCACATACAGGAGGCAACTGATCAATGTTTCTCTCTTGTATTATGGATGTTTCTCTCTCTCAAGCCAATAGACATACCCTTGGGTGAGGATTAAAAAAAATTTGCACTATATATTGAAAAAAAATCCACTATAAATGGAGCTGTGCAATTCAAACCTGTGTGTTTGGGGGTCAGCTGTAGCTGCAAAAGCTCTCAAATAGGTAACCTAACATTTAGCTTATTACAAAAACTCTCAAATCAGTAACCTAACATTTAGCTTATGGAACTAGAAAGAGAAGATGAAAGGGAACTCAAAACTAGCAGAAGGAAGGAAATAAAAATTACAGCAGAGTTTTAAAAATGAGAATAGAAAAATAATAATGAGTGAAACCAAGTTGATTCCTTGAAAGAGCAACAAAATTGATAAACTTCTAGCTAGACTTACAGGTAGAAGGATTAAACAAATAACATCAGAAATGAAAGTAGATACATTACTGCCTGTCATCAGAAAGCAAAAGGATTTTAAGGGAATACTATGAATAGCTCTATGCCAGAAAAGTAAATACCCTAGATGAAATAGACAAATTCTGGAAGCACACAGGTTACCTAAACTGACTCAAGACAAAGTAGAAAATTTCAACAGACCTATAACAAGTGAAGAAATTAAATCAGTAATAGGAAAACACCTGACAAAGGAAAGTCCAGCACCAAATGGCTTCCTTAGTGACGTAAACCAAATATTTAAAGAAGAATGAACTCTGATTAAACTCTTTCAGATAAAACAGAAGTAGGGAGCACTTTCTGATTCATTCTGTAAGGCCAACCCTACTCTGATACCAAAGCCATATTAAAAACATAACACAAAAAAGAAAATTACATACTAGTATTCCTAAGTGTAGATGCGTAAATTCTCAACAGAATCCTAGTAAGCCAAATCCAAAACTACACTAAAAGGATTACACACCATGAGAAAATGAGGATGGCTCAATGTAAGACAATAAATTAGTGTAGTGTATCACATTAAATAAACCTAAAGAAAAAATGCGATCATCTGAATTGATGTGTATATGTCACTTCGGAAAAACCAACATCTTTTCATGATAGAAACTCTCAGAAAACTAGGAATAGAAGTGAATGTACTCGATACGATAAAAGGCATTTATGAAAAACTCACGGCTGACATCATACTCAATGGTGAATGACAAAGTTTCTCCCAAAGATTAGGAATAAGATAAGGATGCTCACTTTACCACCGCTATTTAACATTATACTGTAGGTTCTCGCCAGAGGCATTGGACAAGAAAAAAAATGGAGAGACATCCGAACTTGAAAGGGAGAAGTGAAACTATCTCTATTCACAAATCACATTATTCTATATATTTAAAAACTCAGGGAATACTGCTAGCTTTGAGTCTAGCATTTAAGAAGCTTGGAAGTCTCCACTGTGTCCTAACAAGTAAAAACCTGAACAAATTGAGAAATCAACAACTCTTCTTAGATCTGTAAGAGAGATGATGTCACAGAAGAAACCACTGACCCCCCAAATTGGCGAAACTGAAAAGCAGATACAGAGAATCACAACTTAGCAGAGCAGAGGCCTTTGTAGCATCAGTGCCAGCGTAGGGAGACCTGAGCTGTAATGGAAAAAGAGCTGGAGGCACCAGCATGAGTAAGACCAGGAGTGAAAGACCAGGGGAAGCCTGGCATCAGGGACCCCCCCACCCCACCCAGTCTTCTGGGTTTCCTCTCCCGGAGCTCCCCGAGGTTTGCACAGTGAGCGTCCGTGTGCTCACAGTAGGGGAACCACTTCCACCGTGTTCTGTTTCTCTTCACAAGGTCTGTCCTCAGGAGAGACTCTTCAACCAGAACCTGGCTGGTGGGGTTTTATCAGCACGGAACTGCCTTGAAGGAAGGGCAATAACCTAATCACAGCCCACTCAAGCCGTCCCATTCAAACTAATGAGAAGGAAGGAGAAAAACTGGAAAAGTCCTCAAATTCATAGTTCAGAGGCATAGGCTCAATAAATCTGATCTTAGGACAGTTTACTACCACTTTACTAAAAGCCTATTATAACAAAATATGCACAAAATCTCCATGGGGAAAATTGCGCAACTCTGATGAAAGAACTAAAAGGAGAACTAGATAAATGGAGAGAGATGCCACATTCACGGATAAGAGACTCAGTGTTGTCAGATGTTAGTTCTTCCCATCCGTGAATTTGACGCAGTCCCAGGCAGAGTCCCAGCAGGTTCTTGTGTGGATGTCAGCGAACAACTGAAGTTTACACGGAGAGGAGAAATCCCCAGAGTAGCCAGCACTGCGCTGGAGGAAGAGAAAGTGGTTGGAAGACTGACACTATCTGACTTAAGAACTGAACGCTGAAGCTGCAGCAATCAAGACAACTTGGTATGGGCAGAAATACAGATAAATCGTCCTTGATGCAGGAGCAAGGGCAGTACCGTGGAGCAAAGATTGTCCTTTCAACAAATACTGCTAGAAAAATTAGGCATCCATGTGAAAAATCTAGACACATGCCTTGCACCCTTCACAAAAATTAACTCAAAATGGGTCCATGGTACATGTAAAATCAAACTTATAGAACTCCCACAAGATAATATTGGGAGAAAACCTAGATAACCTTCGGTATGGCAGTGACTTTTTACATGTAACATCAAGGCACATGGAATCAAGCAATTGGTGTGTGAGACTTCACTGAAATTTAGAATTTCTGTTCTGTGAAAGACGCTGCCAAGAGAATGAAATGAGACATAGACTGAGAAAAAAATACAGGTATATCTGACAAAAGACTGTTAACAAATTATATGAAGGACTCTTAAAACACAGCAGTGACACATTTAACTTCCGGCCAAGATGGAGGCATAGGTGGACACACTGTGCATTCTCTCACAACCAGAATTAAGGACAACAAAGATTTAGAAGCAAGAATACAACCAGAACTCATAGAAAATTGAACTGTAGGGAAGTCCAACAACCATTCATCCAGACTGGTAAGAGGGGCGGGGATGCGGCAGGAAAAAGTGGAGGTGCAGACCAGGCACGCAGGCGGCAGCAGCTGGCAGACCCCAGGCAGGGGGTGGCAACTGTGCAGACCCACTGAGGCCGCGCAAGGTGGCTGGCTGACCAGGTGGTCCTACATTCGCACGCAGATAATCCAGGTGAAGGGGAAGCAGCGGAAGGGACTGGAATCTAAGAGAGAGTAGAGCAAGCACCATTGTTCCCTCTCAGACCCCGCCCCCACATACAGCGTCACTACCCAGTGACTGGGCTGCCTCGCCCTGGGGAACACCTAAGGCTCCACCCCTCACTACGTAACAGCCATGACTGGACCAAAAAAAGAAAAAGAAAAACCCCCAAAAACCCAGAAACAAAAATGGCTCAAACCGGAGAACAAATCAAAGCCCCAGAGCGAATTTATCTAAGCAACGAAGAGATAGCCAACCTTTCAGATGCACAGTTCAAAGCCCTGGTGATCCGGATGCTCACAGAATTGGTTGATTTTGCTCACAAACTAGATGAAAAAATGGAGGCTACAATAAGTGAAATGAAGAAAAATGCACAGGGAACCAATAGAGATGGGAGGAAAACTGGGACTCAAATCAGTGGAGTGGACCAGAAGGAAGAAAGAAACAACCAAACAGAAAAGAATGAAGAAACAAGCATTCAAAAAAAAAAAATGAGAGGCTTAGGAACCTCCAGGACATCTTTAAACATCCCAACATTCGAATTATAGGGGTACTATTAGGGGAAGAAGAAGAGCAACAATTGGAAAAGTTATTTGAACAAATAATAAAGGAGAACTTCCCCAATCTGGCAAAGGAAATAGACTTCCAGGAAGTCCAGGAAGCTCAGAGAGTCCCAAAGAAGTTGGACCCAAGGAGGAACACAGCAAGGCACATCATAATTACATTACCCAAGATTAAAATGAGGGAGAAAATTCTAGAAGAAGCAAGGGATAAGGGGACAGCCACCTACAAAGGAGTTCCCATCAGACTGTCAGCTGATTTCTCAAAAGAGACCTTACAGGCAAGAAGGGGCTGGAAAGAGGTATTCCAAGTCATGAAAGTCAAGGACCTACATCCAGGATTGCTCTATCCAGCAAGGCTGTCATTTAGAATGGAAGGGCAGATAAAGTGCTTCTCAGATAAGGTCAAGTTAGAGGAGTTCATCATCACCAAGCCCTTATTATATGAAATGTTAAAGGGACTTATCTAAGAAAAAGAAGATAAAAAATAGGACAGTAAAAAGACAGCAAACTCACGGATATTAACAACCACATCTAAAATAAAAGCCAAGTAAGCAAACCACTACAACAGGAGCAGAAACACAGAAATGGAGATCACATGGAGGGTTAGCAACAGGGGAATGGGAGGAGGAGAGAGGGGGACAAGGTACATAGAACAAGTAGCATAGATGGTAGGTAGAAAATAGACAGGGGGAGGGCAAGAATAGTGTGGGAAATGTAGACGCTAAAGAACTTATGACACATGGACATGAACTAAAGGGGGGAATGTGGGTGGGAGGGGGTGTGCAGGGTGGAGGGGAGTGAAGGGGGGAGAATGGGACAACTGTAATAGCATAATCAATAAACTGTATTTTTAAAAAAAACAACGCAGCAGTGAGAAAACAAATAAGAGCAACAGGGCTGCCAGGTGGCCACACAATAATTAGTTGTGTTCCTGTATGCTGGCAGTGAGCAATCCACAGAGGAAGTTAAGAAAGCATTTCCAATTAATAGTATCATTGAAAAGAGTAAAATGCCTCAGAATAACTGTAACCAAGAAGGTTGACGACATGTGTGCTGAAAGTTACAAAACATTGCTGGGAAAAACTAAAGGAGACCTGAATGAGTATCCTTTTGTGTATGAGTTATTTCATTTATCGTAATGTTTTCCAGATTCATCCATTTTGGAGCATGATCAGATAAGCAGCTTCATCCCTTTCTGTGGTTAAAAAAATATCCCATTGTGTGTACAAACCACATTTTGTTTCTCCATTTGTTGATGGGTGCTTGGGTTGTTTCTGCCTGTTGGCTACTGTAATACTGCGTCAGTGAACTCTGGTGTACAAGCAGCTGTTTGAGTTCCTCCTTACAGGTCTTTTGGATATGGACCTAGAGTTAAATTGTGGGTCATGCGGTGATCACTGTGTAGTCTTGAAGAACCACCAAGCTGTTTTCACTTCCTTGCAAACACTTAACTTCTTTTGTCTTTCCTTCTTTTTTCTTTTTTTAAGTTTTAGCCATCCTAGTAAATATAGAGTGGTATCTTGTGATTTTAACTTCATTTCCCTGATGTCGCACATCTTTTTATGTGCCCGTTGGCTGTTAATATATCTTCTTTCTATTCCAGTTATTTGCCCATTTTTTTGGATTAGGTTGTAGGAGTTCTATATATATATTCTGGATATCAGACCCTTATCAGGTATTTGATGTGCAAGCGATTACTTCCATTATTTAGATTGACTTTTCCTTTTCTCAAAAATGTCCTTTTTTGCAGTGCACTCCAGCTTTTATTTGATGGGGTCCAATGTACCCAACTTGGGTGTTGGCAGGGCTGGCATCAGATGGGTAGCTGGAACGCTAGCCCTTCCTTGGTATATAGAAGTGCCCCCTGGGTCCCTGCCTGGTCTTCACTTCGCATTCTCCCTGTGTCCGTGACCTTGGGTCGTTTTAGGGCCCACTGTACTGACTTCATTTTTGGTCGATTAACTCTGTAAAGATTGTTTTTCTTTTTTTTCCAGCCGTATTGAGGTATAGTTGACAAATGAAAACTGTCTATATTTAAGATGTAAAACATGATGTTTGGATATATGTATATATACGTTATGGTCATTTATACCTCAATCAAATTTCTTAATTTTCTTAGCAAATTTTAAGTACACAATACAGTGTTGTTAACTGTAGTCACCCTACTTTACCTTAGATCCACAGAGCGGATTCGTAAATGAGACTTCCCACCCCCGCACCAGTGTTTGCCCATCCACCCCCCCCCCTGCCCCCGCCACCCCTACCCCAAGCGTCAACCATTCTTTTGCATCCAGGAATTTGACTGTTTTAGATCCACATGTAAGTCATAATGCAGTGTTTTTATATAATGACCCTATTTTTAAATGTCACCTTCTGAGGTACGTACTGGTGGTTAATACTTCTACATGAATTTTGGAGGGAAAGTTCAACCTTTAACATGTACTTTTCACTCATTATTACATAATTGTCACACATAATTTTAATGATTACAAAGGAATTGTAATTCATCTTGTTCTCTACTATTGAATATTTAATTATACTTTCACAATATTATATTTACCATGAGCACCTTTATACAATGCTTTTTCAGTATAATTTTCTTAGAACAAATACCTAGAAATGAAGTTGTCAGATCATTATGAGACCTTGATACATGCCACAAATATTTGCAAGTATGAGAGGCATTTCCTGCTTTATTAGTAGATAGTTTATTAAGCATATTTTCTCAGTGAATTATCTCTTTAAATCATTTGCCCATTTAATTTGATAGTCTTAGTTTTTTTATAAATTAATATAAACTCTTTGTATAGTAATAATTGTACTTATATTTTCTGCAGCTATTTTATCACTTTCATTGGCCTTTGGCTTTGGCCTTGTTTCTTTCTCAAATTATAGAGGATTTGTTTTTATTTTCCTCAGTGTTTTTTTCTATGACTTCAGTTGGCTTTTTCTTCTTTTTCAGAGTTTGCTAAGTGTGTAATTCAGCTATTTCCTGGATATTTTTATTTTGTTTAAAAATATTTAACTCCAGTTCTTTTGGAGTTTGTGTTGCTAAATGGTATGATGTAAGAATCATTTTGTTCTTCTGTTGCTGGTGGTTCAAATGTTATTAATCACTGCCTTCCTCAGTGACTGAAGTTGTCTCATATATTATTGAATTAAATTATTTTGGGGTAGAGATATATTATACTCATACTCTATTAAAGATTTGTAGTATGTTGCCTTGGCTGGTGTGACTCAGTGGATTGTGCACTGGCCTGTGGACTGAAAAGTCGCCAGTTCGATTCCCAGTCAGGGCACATGCCTGGGTTGCGGGCCAGGTTCCTGGTTGGGGGCATGAGAGAGGCAACCAATAGCTGTTTCTCTTACACATCATGTTTCTTTCTCCCTCCTTTCCTGGCTTTCTAAAAATGAATAAATAAACTCTTTTTTTTAAAAAACAAGATTTATAGTAGGTTTTAATATCTGAAAAGAATATTGTCCTCTCCCTCTCTTTATTCTTTTTCCTTTTGCAGAATATTTTGGTATTTTTGCCAGTTTATTTTTGCCTGTGTACTAGGAACATTTGTCTCCATCTTCCACCCCTGCACCACTTCCCACATTTAAAAAAATGCTTTATTACATTTAAAAGGAAGATAATTTGAGAAATACTGACTATATATCATTTAATCTTTCCTTAAAGAACTTGATATTTTTTCCTGTATTGTTTCAGGTCTTCTTTTATTTTTTATAAAGACTTGTAGTTTTTTATATAATTCAGAAAAATTACTTACTATTGTTATTCCTTGTATGTGTTTATTAATTTCTAGTTATTTTTGTTTGATTGTTTTTCTGTTAACAATGAGACTTCTTACGGTTTTCTTACTGCTTATGCTATGGTCTGGAAGTACTAATGGTTAGTGTTTAATGCAGTTGTTTTACATCATCAACTCTAACACTTTCAGTGGATTAATTTGCATTTTCTGGGTGAACAATTATATTAAATGATAATGATTTTATTGCTTTTTAAAGATACTCATTTCTTGTAACTAATTTTCACATGTTACTTGGTCAGATAATCTAAAAACCAACATTAAATGGGGGAGATGATGGAAGACCTCCTCTCTTTTGTTATTGTTCCTGAATGCATTGCGTGCACTTCTAGTGTTTTACCAGCGCTGTTTTGTCTGGGAACTTGACCATGGACAGTGTTTAAGTTAGAATTGCTGTGCTTCTGTTTTGCCTTGATTCCTTGTGGGACTGGGAGTAGTGTTGGGAATGGGTGTTGGATTTTGTCGTGGACTCTTAGGCAGGGGTACCTACTGAGATTGTCATGTGGTTTTGTTTTAATTTAACTTGTTGAAATAAAGCATTTTTTGCACACTTACTAATACATTTGCTAATATTAAATTACTTTAAATACCTACAGCAAAACCTATTCTTTTGTCGTATATTATTCTTTTTTACATGTGGTTTCATTTTGTTTGTCAGCATTTCATTTGGCTTTTTACATCCTTATCAATTAGTGACAAATCTGCAACATTTTTAGGGAAATTTTTCTTTGGAATTTCTACTGCATGCTGTTACTGTCCCAACAGCCAAACGGCACTAACCAGAACAACAAACTAAAATTGTTCTTCAGGTGATTAGAAAAATGAGAGAATAGTGAAGTCGTCCCCTTTCCGTGCAGGGGATCTGTTCCAAGGTGCCCAGTGGATGCCTGAGGCTGGATGGTATTGAACCCTATACGGACTATGTTTTTCTATACATTTATACCTATGATAAAGTTTAATTTGTAAACTGGGCCCAGTAAGAGATTAACAACAATAACTGATACAAAAAGAACAATTATTACACTGCACTGTGCTGAAAGTTACGTGGATGTGGCCCCTCTCAGTGGGCACTGGACTATACATGCCTTTCTCCTCCTCGTGATATGCGAGCTGACACAGGGCCATGTGATGAGATGAAGGGAAGTGAATGACTGGGCACCGAGGCATAGTGTGCAGCTGCCGTAAGGGTTACTCGAACACGAGCACTGTGATGCTTTGACCGCCAATCCAATAGCTGAGCCAGCGAAGGGACTGGGGATGGGCAGCGCATACAGCGGGCGAACGCTGGCTAAAGGGATGATTCCCGTCCCAGTGGGATGGAGCAGGATGGTGCGGGGTTTCATGCTGATACTCAGAAAGGCATGCAATTGAAAACTTCTGCATTGCTTGTTTCTGGGAGTTTTCATTTAATATTTTAGGACTGCGCTGGCCGCAACTGCGAGTAACTGAAACCATGGAGAGTAAAACCGTGGATAGAGGGAGACTAGTGTGTAGATAAGTGGTCAGGGCTGCACATGTCCATTTAGGCATTATTTCCATGCAGCTTCCTGAGAGCAAGAATATGACTTGATGTGGCTCTCTCCATTCCAGCAGGTCTTTGCATGCCAGGCTACTCCGCAGCTGCTGGGCAGCCTGTGTGTGCATCTGGTAAGCGCTTCCTGAGTAGTCAGTCTGTGGGTCATGGTGGAATGGTGTCGTGGATACCCCAGGCATTTTTCTGAGGCCCACATTAATGCCGTTGGTTTTTTTTTTTTTTTTAAATTATATACCTCCAATGTGAAGAAGCTAGCATGATGGGGGGTGTGTGTTTTTTTTTTTTTTTTTTTTACTTTAAATCAACTATTGTTACCAGTTGTTCAGCCCTAATACCACCTGCAAAAAAGGACACATCTGCCAGAGCTTCGTGTCTTGTTGTCATTAATCATAAGCCCATAGGTTCTTTGGCTTTTTAAAGTTTTGTTACCAGTTACTTGGGAAAATAGATCACGAAACTCAGGAAATCTCACAGTCACAATCTCTGGGCTTCTGTTTGTCCTTAGCCACCACCTGAAGAAGCTCCACCGGAAGGCCCAGACTCCACGTTTGTCTTTTCCCCTTATTACTGAGAGTATATTTTAGCCTAATTTCTAAAAAGATGGCTTTCAACCAAATTTCTTCTCCTTAATGCCCTCCCTAAATGCAAGGAGACCTCTTGTTTTTTTCTAGAGTGAGTATGAAGGTGTTAGATTAGACCTTCGTCATTGTAAGTACCAGCAGAAAATACAGATATATAATCTTGGTGTGAAGAAGACACCATACACTAATGTGAATGTGTGTAGCTGTAACATACACACTAATACAGGAATATACACTGAGGAAAAAAAATTGTGGCATGTGGCAGACAAAGATTAATATCTTGAATAAAGAATTATGTTTATGTGATAATATACAAAAATAATATTCAGCTATATGAACAGATCTTTATATTACAGAAAGAAGTTACTTGTTTTATTATTCTTATAGATTAACTAATCTTTTATTCTCTTATAGCAAAAACAAATTAGTTACTCACCAGGCATATACAGCATAGAACATCAGCAAGAGATAACTAAACTAAAGACAGATTTGGAAAAGAAAAGTATCTTTTATGAAGAAGAATTGTCTAAAAGAGAAGGAATACATGCAAATGAAATTAAAAATCTGAAGAAAGAACTACATGATTCAGAAGGCCAGCAACTTGCTCTGAACAAAGAAATTATGATTTTGAAAGACAAATTGGAGAAAAACAGGAGAGAGAGGTAAGAATCAAATTATTTAAATATTTAAAAGTTAAATATTTATTGAATGCCTAGCATGTGCCAGGGACTGGCGATACGTAGGCAGTAAACATATTCTAGTCCTCAAGAAGACCAAAGTCAAGATGGTGAACGGAAAATTATAATACAGCATGATGGGAATGCAAGTAGGCTGTGTGGAGGAGCAATGTAGCAGAGGCCCAAAAGACAACTTTGGTACATCTAGTTTTTTTGGACAAAATGATTTGTAAGTTAAGATCAGAGAAATATATGGCTGCGGAAGTGTCCTGGTGGAAGTAGAAAAATGTGCTAGGATCTAGAAGGTCAGGGGAGTGTGGCACCTTCAGAAAACATAAAAAGAAAGATGAGAATGGTGAGAAATGAGGCCGGATAGGAAAACAGAGGCACACTCATGAAGGACTTGAAGGAACTTGGACTTTGTTCAAAGGCCATGGCAGGAAAATGGCACGATTGTATTTACATTTTTAAAAGATCTCTCTTGCAACTGTGCGGAGAATGGGTTGGCAGGAGCAGAGAGAGAGAGGAATCTAGCTGTGAGAGATGAGGTGGCAGGACCATACGCGGTGAGAGTGAGGGTGGAGAGAAGTCACTGGATCCCCAAAGTCTCCTGAGAAGACAGAGCTGAGAGGACATAATGGCCAGATGTGAGAAATGAGGAACAGGAGGAATTACCGGTGATGCCCAGGTTTCTAGATTTTAGAGTGAATGTATGTTGTTATCGTTCTCAACCTATGTTAGAAGCCTGAGTTTATTCAGTCTGGTGCATTGACTCAACGAGAGTATTTTAGAACCTACTACGTTGAAGTCATTGGAAACATGGCCGTGAACAGACAAAAAAAAATCTCTGTGCTTGTAGAGCTGTCCTTTAGTTATGGTGAAAGACTACAAACAGGAAGTAACATAGCAAACATATTAGGTAATGATAAATGTCAAGAACAACAAATAAGGCAGAGGATGTGAGCTATGAAGCGTTAAGGGGAAGGATTTAATTTTATCTGTAGGATGGCCAGGGAAAATTATACTGAGAAGGTGACTTCTCAATGAGGACTGAAGACAATGGGGGAGGTATTGCTACAGATGTATGAGAGGAACATTCCACATGGAGAACAAGTCTGTTAACAAAAAAATAACAAGAAGGCAAAATTATGGAGCTAGTAAAAATGTCAGTGGTTGCCAGAGGTTTGGGGGAGGGCGGGATGAATCTGCAGAGCAAGGAGGATTTTAGGGCAGTGAAACTACTGTATATGATGCTGTAATAGTGAATCCATGTCAATATGTGTTTGTCTGGGCCCTAAGAATGTATGACACCAATAGAGACCCCTGCGGTGACCTGCAAAATTTGGTGATGATGGCCAGTGCTGATGTAGGTTCATTGTCACACATGTACCCCTTTGCTGAGGGATCTTGATAGTGGGGGTCAGTGCTTGTGTGGGGGCGGGGGATATCTGTGACACTTTTGTACCTTCCTCCCAATTTTGCTATGAACCTAAGACTACTCTAAAAATAAAGTTTATTTAAAAAAATAATAAGGAGGTCCATGTGGCTGAAGTAGAGTTAAGGGGAAAGAATAGTCAGAGATGAGTATGACAGGCAGTGGGGGCCAGGCTTTGGAAGTCATGTTCAGTGGCTTGCAGTTATTTATTCCAAGTAAAACCATTGAAGAGAGGCGTGACAGGGTGTTGAACAGAAAATTAACAAATACTGACTTGTGTTTTAACAGGATGGCTTCTGACTCCTGTGGTAAGAATGGTCTGAATTAGATAAGAGAAAAAGCATGAAACCATTTAGAAAACTATTGCAATAATCTGGGCAAAAGATGATGACTTGGGCCTAGGGTGGTAGCAGAATTGGGGGTAAGAAATGTTTGAATTCCAGTCTCCTTAAAGGGCAAGATAATGGTGTTTGCTGATGGAATAGAAATGGGACAAGAAAAAAAGAGGAGGAATCAAGAACGATACCATGGTTTTTGGCCTCAGCAATTAGGAGAGCATAGAGAGGAAGACGATGGGAGAAGCCAGTTTGGGATAGTATTATCAGGAGCTCTTTTCGAACAACTTATGTTTGAAAAGCTTATTAGACATCCAGGTGGAGATGTCAGGTGGGCCATCGTGCAGAGCAGCCTGGATTTCAGGGCTAGAAATAACGTTCCGAGAGTGTTTACCACTCCGTGCTACCTAAACTGGTGAGACTGTATGAGATCACTTAGTGAATGAGTATGGATGGAAGAGAGACTCTAGGACTGGGCCCTGGGACACTCCGGTCTTTGGAGTTGGGAAATGAGGAAGGAAGAGCAAAGAGAGAAACAGCAGAAAGAATGACAGGAAGAAGACAAGGCAAATTTGGTGTCCTGGAAGGCATGTGATGAAAACATAGCAAACCTGTCTTCATGTCGAATGAGATCATGTCTTTATCTAATATAATGAGGTCCAAGTGATGGCAATTGAGTTTAACAATATGAAGGTCAGTGGTAACTTTGATGAGAACAATTTCAGTGGAACAGTAGGGGCGGAACCCCACAGTGCGAGCCACAGACTTCAAGGAAGGCAGTTGGAGACAGTGTAGATCACACTGTTATTACTAGGAGCCTTTTCTTATAAAAAGCAAGCAGTGCAGTGAGGTGTAGTGGCTGGAGGCGAAAATTATCTTAAAAGAAGTTATTTTGCTTTTTGTTTTTATTTTAGGTGGGAGAAATAACATCAGGCTTGTAATCTGATAGAGAATTATACAGTAGATGACTCAGGAGAGAGAGGAGCAAAGTGCCAGAGCAGTGCACTTGTGCAGGTACATAAGCGAAGGGGCTTGGCCCGATTCCACCTGTAGTACGAGAAGAGAAAGCAGAGTGTGTGGGCACAGAGGATGGCAGAGAGGGTGCCGGGAACGTGTTCTGTGCTGAGCTCTCGTAGTTGGGCATGTTGAACTTGAGGTGCCTGGGGGACATCTTTGTGGAAATGGCAAGTCAGCAGTTTGAAGCCCAGAAAAGCTTCAGATGTCAATTCAGAGCTTGTCTGCATAATAGACAGTAATTGAGCTCAGCAGGGTAGTAGCAGAGCCAGCTCAGGGAAAACGTGTAGAGAGAGAGTCGTGGAGCACCTGAGAACGCATACCAAGGAGCACTAGCACCTGTGGGAAGGGTACCGGGAAGTCCAAAAAGGCAGCTGAAGTCAGGCGAGCGTGGTGTCACTGCAGCCAGGAGGAGGCGTGGACGACACCGGCAGAGGCAGCCGGCAGGTGGATGTGGTGACAGGACGGTGGTGAGCGCTGAGAGAGCGGTTGTGTTGAGGTGGTGGCAGCAGAAGCCGGATTTCGGTGTGGTGAGGGATGACGGTTAGGTGTCCAGACAGATCTTTCAGGATTTCAGGGTGGTTGCCAGAGAATGAGAAGACAAGAAAAGTGGAAAATGAAGTGTGACATACATAGGGTTTTGGGGAGAGTTTGTTTTAATATGGAAGAGACTTAATTTTTGTTTCATGCAAATAGGAAAAAACAGTGGTTCTATGTAGAAATTTTATTCAATTTATTTGAATACATGTTTTTCTGAAGGAAGGCTCTTTTGTAACTGCATGTTTTTGTTTGTTGTTTTGCATTGCTACTGAAAAGAGATTCTCAGACACAACTAAATTTGTGTTGTGATGATAGGTAATAAGGAAAGTGGCACGTTTGCTGGGACGCAGGATGGCTTGTTTTCCTGGAGGTCATTATTTAAATTATAAATTACTGGTGCAAGGGATTTTTAAGATTACATTTTTAAAATCAAAATTATGTTTTGTTGAATCATATAAAATTAGCCACAGCTGATCTACATTGCATTTCATTTGCTGCTGGCTAACATCCTCCCTGAGACCGCTCCAGATGTAAGGAAGTCTCATCTACATTTCTGTATCTCATTATTCAAAACTGATTTCCCTCTGTCCCTTTTTTAAATGTCTGTGAGAACTGTGTCTACCTGAAGCATAGACATTTCTGCCCCCAGAACTATCATTTTATCTAAGTTTTATAATATTAACTTGTTGTGTTGTATACATACATGTGTGCGTAGGTAGGTACTTAGGTGAGAAGGAAGGAGCAAAGGAAGGAAGGGCCCAGTGTACTGAAAGGACTGTTGGAAATGTGATTGGGAACTTCCTGTGCTCTGAGGAGCTGAGTACGAGGAGGACTCCTGCTGTGGCTCCTAAACTCGCTTTCCCAGCCTCCTCACCTCCCCGTCCTTTCTCTTGTACACGTGACCTAATAAGGGACCACAGCCCAGAGGCCCACAAAGCACAGTTACCTCCCTCAGATTTTCAAATGAAAAGCAAAGTAGATATTGTTAAGAGGACAAGTCTATTGATTATTTAAAAGAAAATGATTGTTAACTTTAAGGGAAAGGATTGGGGTTTGTATCAATCAAGATCTGAGTGGCTTTTCAGGATAAAGCATGCGGCACAATGGCCCATCTGGGACACCATAATTTCACCTTTAATTTCTGTCCTTTTTTTTTTTTCCTTTTATGTTTCAAATTGTGTTAGTCAAAGTGAAAGGGAAGAATTTGAAAATGAGTTCAAACAGCAGTATGAACGAGAAAAGGTGTTATTAACTGAAGAAAATAAAAAACTGACAAGTGAACTTGATAAGGTGAGCGATTCATTCTCATTTATACTCATTGAGCACATGCTAGCTGTTCCGGCCTGTGGTAGAAACTGTGGCCATAATTCTGTATTTGGTGTACATGTTTTGTTTAATGTTGCTCTTTCTATGCAAGGATTGCTTGTTGGTACAGGCACTTTCTCCTTGTGCCAATCTGTGTGCCAGAGTCTCTGGAGAGAAGGTTTTGCTTATCTTATTCTTTGTCCCATTTATTTTTTTGAGCCTCTATTCTGTACTTCACCTTCTGTCTATTCTCTTTCTTATCCTTTACCTCACATTTATCACTCAGCTCTGCCACAGCTAAGTTAAGGCTGGTCCTTGGCAAGAGCAGGAACAGTTAGGCCAAACTGGAGAAGTTTTGACAACTATAATGTCATATTCAGGACGGAGAACTGATAATAGTTAGACATAATATTGTTGGTGTGTAAGAATCCAAAGAAACCAGCTCTTCCTAAACTCTGTAGCTCAAATAAAGAGCAGAACCATAGATTAAGTTCGAAAATAGGCAGATTGATGAACACAATTTCAGATACTTAAAGGAATTTTTCTATTTGGTCTATCAGATTTCTTGAATGGTTATCATTCTGCATTTCTTATGCCAGCTCTTAACAAACAGTTATAAAAATCCTAATATTAACCAGAAGTTTACATTAACCAAATGTAAATAGCTTTATTTACATTTAAATAGGGTTTGGGTAACTGTGTTTTATAATAATTTGTAGGATTTTCCTCCAGTAAAAGTATTGTGTTCAATTATTAATAATTCCAATGACAGATTGAAAGACCATGGTTAAATAATCATAAAAAAGAGTCTCTTCATTCTATCTCAGTTTTCCATTGTGTTCCGTATACTTTTCCATTTCCTGCAATACTTTGTTCAGGATTATTTAGTTTTCTAAGCACTTAAAATTGATTGCTTGTTTGGTTGAAAACTACTTGAGAAAGAATTCTGTTAGTTCATTTTGTCAAGTTTTATAGAGCTGATGTACACAAGCACTGGCAAATGGCCAAAGTAGTACAAATGGATTTTTTCAACTATACGTAACGTAAGAGGTAGGTGTGTCACGTAACTCTTAGCTACTGCTGCTAAAACTAACAATATTTAAACTTTATACAAATAGGCCACATAATTGTTATTGCATGTGTTTGAGTAATGACCACAGAGTTAATCATTATTATATAAAAGGCAAAATTTGAGGTAAGAAATATAATTAAACTCCAGAAGTCAAATTCATGTGGAATTTTTAAGCAAATTACCTAGCAGCAGATGGTATTATATTTAAGGAAATTGGGATTGTGAAATAATCGAATTGAATATAGATCAACTCTTGTTTTCATTCTTTGGTTTTATTTCATTATTAATCAAGAAATTCTGCTGCATTTACCAAAAATGCCTATTTAGATACAATTTTTAAACAATACTTGATTCTGATGCGACCTGAAGGATAAAAATCAACACTTATCTCCTAAGTTTATACAAATATAATATTACTTTTCTCCTAAACTTACATAAATATAGTATTACCTTTCTTGCTAAATTTAGAGTTAGGATGAAGGATGAGTAGAACTTTGAGAGCAAATTCATATGCTGGGCAAGCACTTAATGACAAATGGTAACCAGGAGATGTTTATTTCTGGAGAAATAAGGAAGGATTTGGGGCTTGCTTTCATGTGAACTTCATTGTTGTTCCTTTATTTATTCTCCTCTGGATTCTCAGTCCACCTAACGGCACACCTTCACTGTTTCTTTCCATTTACTCATTTTCTGATTGGGTGCGAATTGGGTGTCTTCCCCATGAGGGACAACCTGTGAGTACTTTGCTGCTGCTGCTACACTGGCTGTTCCCCCAGGAACCAGCTTGAAGAGAACCGAATGCCTTCTCGACAGTATCGTAGATATCGGAGCCAAAAAGCAATTGTTCTGTTAATTTTGAAACTTAAATAACTTTTATAACTAATACATTTTCACATTTACATTTTTAAATTCAGACATTAAAAAGGCAGTAGAAAAAAGTTGATGTTTTCAGAAGTCTACAAGTTTCGCTTTTTATTATTAAAAGATAACTTAATGCAAATAAAATTAGCCCTATATTCCATGGAGTAAAAGTAAGTGGTTTCTAGTAAGAAAACACATCATTTATATCTTGTTTTTAAATTATTTTACAAAAAAAGCAAAATTACAAAAAAATGTGGAAAATATTCAGTATAAAATGTACCCATGACTTCATCACCACAAAACAACTATTTTCATTTTATAGGTTTCTTTTCGGGTTTTGTTTGTGTACATGTTGTTATTACATTCTTGCACATATATATTTCATTTTCTAATCTACCTTTTCACTTAAAATGTTAGGAGCATTTTCCATATTTCTATGCAGTCTTACAATTTTTATGGGCCAGATACATTAATGTACAAATAGTAAAACCTTCTCATTCTAAAACATACAAAATGAACTAATACTTAAGTACAATTTACTAATGTGCAGGTCCTCTTCTGAGTTACTCTCTTTAAATCACTTCTCAGGATAACTCTCCGAGATATATACCATTCTCACATTTTGTACAGGAGGGGACACCATAAAAAAGCTACTTTCCTAATCACAGATCTAGGAAGTGGCAGAATAGGATATGAACACAGGCAGTCTGGTTCCAGAGTGCACGCTTTTTAAAACTTGAAAAGAGATGAACTTTTATCCGAACAAACTCATCTAACTGTGAGTACTGTAAGGTGGCAGTGCAAAGTCCACATCGCCCACTTGCAGGTCTCCAGCGGGAACCCAACCACAAAGGATCTGGAAGGGCTGTCAAAAGCAATGGCAATTAAAAAAAAAAAATAGATGTGTTTCAGGAGTCAGTGAAGACACTGCATCTGCAAAAAACATACAACAGCTGGTAGACTCCTGGCTATGCTCACATGAAGAATCAGTCAATCTTCTCAAGAAAAAAAAAGTTTGAAAGTGGACACTTGTCAAAAACAACCGTTTCACAGCTCTTGGAATTAACCAGAGAAAGAAAACTACAAAACATCGCTGAGCTACGTTAAGGCTTTCCCGTGGAGACACACGCCATGTTGATGGCTTGGTTGGGCTCATCTCTGCCCCACCCCTCTCTTGAGGATCTTGGTCAGTCAAGTTGTGTCTGTCCGCCTGTCTCCCCAGTGGCTCCCCACAGTTGCATGCTGTAGGAAGTATTCCTATAGTAAAAAGAAAACATTTTTAATAGGAACCTATAAATAAGAGACTTGAAAGATGCAACACCCAAATTAAGCTATGTTTACTGTTGGTATAATGATTCAACTTAACAAAGTTTTCTGATATTTTGAGATAACTGGAAATTTGAACAGTTACTACCTATGTGAAGATACCAGGAACTTGTTAAATGTGTTAAATGTGATTGTATTATAGTTATATTTAAAGAGAGCCCATTTTCTAGAGATGTCTATACATAGAAATTTATATAGATAACATAGTATCATGTCTGGTATTGCTTTAGAATAACACATGAGGATGGGCAAGAAGACAGGAGTACAAAGAATTAACATGGACATTGTGGTGATAATTGTTGAGGATGGGTGCTAGGCTCGTCCATTCTTACATATTCTTAAAATTCTTTATAAGTTTTTTTAAAGAGGTGACATAGAGACATTTTCAGACAAAAAATGAGAGAGATTGTTACCAGCAGATTTGGGGAGTTCTTTAGGCAAATGGAGAATATTCACAAATGGAACTGATCCAGTGTGGGAGTAAGGAAAAAAAACAAACGCCGAAGGAGAATTTAGGGGGCACTCGATGTTTCCAAATCAGTGACCAGAAGGAACAGGGTGAATTTAAGATTTAACAAGAAGCATCTGAGCACCTGAGTTCCTGTTTCTAAAAGTCACACGGGTCTCAAAAACTGCCTTTCAGCTCACCACTCTGTATGAGAACTTGGGCGTGCGCAACCAGCAGTTAGAAGAAGAGGTGAGAGACCTGGCAGACAAAAAGGAATCGGTGGCCCATTGGGAGGCCCAGATCACAGAAATAATTCAGTGGTGAGTGCTCATTTAAATGTGTTTTCATGGGTGATTTTGCACATACGCTAAAGTTGGTATGAATTCCAGGAGGTGACTAACAAGTTACCTTATTTTTTGCTGTGAAGAAGTTACTGTAAAAGCACAGTTTTATTACTGATAAGTTATTTATTACTGATCTGCATTCTACCGTGTTTTCCATTATGTTCCGTAACTCCCAACAGATACCCCATGCCAGCTTTTACACAGCATCATTGAAACCTGGTATTTCTTTCTAAGAAAAGAAACTGCTTTTCTCTCCTAAGACTATTAGTCCTTAAAGAACAGAAGAAAGTCATTCACTAGCTACAGATGTTTCTTTCTGAGACCAAAATCGCTGTATTTGTGAACGTTTTAGGAAGCAGACGTCCTGGAGAAACACTGATAAACCAGAGGTGTGCCGCTGTCACCTTCCTTCATGATGGTGACAGATCCATTCACACGTGGCTTTCTAACAGCCTGAAGTGGCCACAGTGTAGTTTTAGCAACTGTTCTTTAAACTAAGCTCTTTGGATTTAATGTGGAATAATTACTTTAGTTTTATTCATTAAAATGATTCTGATATTTGTAAAAATTGGTATATTTTTATAATACATGAAGAAAGTGGAATCCAAAGGGGACTTTGTTTTCTAATGAAAATAGTTTAGCTTTTTATATTTACTTTCTAAGTTTTTTACTTTTTGGCAAATCATGGCTGTTTAATTATCTGAAAACAAGTTGTTTCTTCATATATTTACAGACCAATCATTTAGAGGAAATTTTAGTTGTGCACTTATTTTGGTTCTTTACACATTTCTTTCCCTTTTCCTTCCTTACCCCAAGTTAATAGCCCCCTTCTTAAAATCAGAAATGAATAAACACTGTCTTTTTAAGAAATCTTAACCAAATGACTCAAGTATCTTGATATTGGCTTACCTGTGGAGCTGTTATGTTAACTCATCTTGGGCTTAGTAATGTGACTATTCAGTGACGAAGTGGCTACGGGACAATGGCCCACTGTGGAAGTGTTCTGTTCTAATCAGTACAGTTAAATAGTTCATTAAGGTTTAATTTATGTCCTTGTCATCATATCTGCATTTCTGAAGCAAAATCATTTTTACTTTAGGCAAGTTGATATCAAAAATTAGGACTAGTTATTTGTAACTCCCTTATTAAGTAATCAAATTTAAAATTAAGGAATTGCTGAAAATGACTTCATAGAGGATGAGCCCCGTCTGACTGGAGCCTGAGCTCCTGGACTGCTGGCCCTTCCCGGTGACCGGCTCTTCCTGGTGACCAGCTCGGTGGGCCCAGATGGGAGGGGAGGGGCCCTGGCAGAGGGAGGAGCTCTAACTGTGAGCTCTCTGGAGGGATTGGAGACAGGATGAAAATGAAAGTTTTTATGTAATTCCAGAAAATACTCTTTTTACATTTTTCATACTCAGGTGAAATATGCAGAAGAAATCAGGAACACAAGGAAGTCACTTTGCTTAAAAGCTGTTATTTAGAAATGGTCTTGTATTAGATAAATTATTAAATACTTAATAGGCTAAAAGAGAAATATACACTCCCTGTTTTCAGAGTTCTCACCTACTTGAAAATTAACTCTCTGAGATATTCCATCCAAGCTTAAAGGTCAAGAGTCTCAGACTATTTACATTTTTTTAGTGTGGTATATTAAAAAATAAAGTAATGCCAAAACAAAGCTTTGGAAATTTGTAATATGCAGTAACCCTTACTTACCTGCAATTTTGCTTTCCATGTTTCACTTACCCACGGTCAAACACAGCCTGAAACTGTTAAATGGAAAATTCCGGAAGCGAACAGTTCCTAAGCTGTAAACGGGGTGCTGTTCTGCACCATGTGATGACCCTTCACAGGCGCTGCTCTGCTCCATCCTGTCTGGGACAGGAACCGTCCCTTGACTCCTCAGGAGTCTGAGCCTAAAGATGCTTAAACTAGGCTCAAGATTTAAATTTGCATCCTGTCTGCATCACAGATCCATATGAACTTCCCTGAAATACACTTTCCTAATAGCTATTTAATGGCCTGAATTTTACCTTTGAAAACAACCAGCCTGCACAAAGCAAATAGTCTTCCACAAAGTATATTAGAACAACTTCTGAGCATTGCGGATTTCAACTTTTTTCTTTGTGGCATTATAGCTTTCCGTATACAAACGATTTTCATTCTTGAGAACAGGACCTTTTGTAGATTTTCGTATGTTGGTGCTCCCTGCTCCTGGTCTTTCCCTTGTTTTGGAAGAGATGTAACAAAAAGCACACTTTCTCTTGAGAAATTCTAGTATGTGGAATTTGTTTTACTGAATACGATTTGAAAACATTTCTATCTAAATCATAATGGTTGCACCAGCAAGATAGTCTTAAGACAGTAAATAGAAACTGAGTTCAGTAAACTTTTCTCTTTGATTATTTACCATTTTAGAAAACAGAGAGCTTTATTACAGTATAACTTTGAGTTTTGCAGAATATACTGTTTTAGACTAAACTTTCTAAATATAGCTTAAGTTTTAAGAAGGATGTGCTATGTATTTATAACATAAACTGGCAGAATCTAATTAATGAGAAATCTCAATATTCTTTGGAAATCGTGAGGGGGGAATTTAACATTAGATAAAAGAATATTCTGTGGTTCGTGGGTGAAGTTTTACTAATTTATCAAATGTAACTAATTTGGACTTTCTTAAACATGGCCAGCTTTAATTTGTACATAACTGAACAGTTCAATAAAGTTCTTAGTAGTATTGGGTTGGCCAAAAGAACCATTTAGGTTTTTTTTTTAAAACACACATTTTTCATTTTTACCATTAACTTTATTGATTTGGATATTTTGAGTACGTCGGCTATCTCCTGCTATTAGCTTCTGGTGGGTAGAGGCCGGGGGGCTGCTAAACATCTTCTAATGTATAAGACAGCCCCACAGTGAAGAATTATTTTGCAAAATGTCAATAGTACCAAGAAACTTTGCAGACCACTTTTGACATATTTGATCAATCACAGCACCTTCTCCACACACTGCACAAATCTTTGTGTCACCGTTGCATTTTTACCTTTCTTGAAATAATAAAGTATCATACACCAAAAATGTATATTTTCTTTATCTTCAATATTAAAATGACTGCACAACAATTCACCGATTTTAAGTTTTTAAGTGCACGCTGAGATGGCAGCTGTCACAGTAGAATCTAATGAAATTGTTTTGAATGAAGTTAAAGACAACTAGGTCCTACTAGAGCCATCGTGTGGAAAAAATTAAACAAAGTTTTTGGCCAACCCAATATACTATGGTAGAACTTTTGAAAGAAGGTATTTGAGAACATCTTTAAATTTCTCTCACTTTTAGCTTATTTCTTTATGATGCTTTAAAATGATGTGTATCTCACTGAAATTTTTCTTATTGTTTTAGTCTTGTACCTTATCTCTGCCCTTACATGTATGTATTTTAGGGTCAGTGATGAAAAGGATGCACGAGGATATCTTCAGGCCTTAGCTTCTAAAATGACTGAAGAGTTAGAAGCATTAAGAAACTCCAGCTTGGGCACACGAGCCACAGTAAGCTGCCATTCTGCACACAGACTTGTCATAAAGGGGGCAGGGGAAGGTACAGAAACATTACAGCCAATTTGAGTACCTACATCAGTTTGTCCAGGCTTTAGCCTAGCGTAGTTTCTCATGAGAAATCAGTTCAAGTCTTTTCCAGGTTAGGGAATTATAACACATAGCTGCTTAGCTATAATTTGAATGGCTGGCTATTGTTGGTAGTAACTATAAAAAACAAACTAATTTATATGGGAGTCTACAGTTATTTCTGAATTTAATGAAAAATATATTTTTACAAGCAGTGTTTTTATTCTGTTTTGTTATCAGAATAAGATAGTGCTTTTAAGTAGTTTCCAACTTCACTTGGATTACTAAATTTAACATAAAAAATAGAATTGAGCTAAAAAGTCATATTATTTTGTAGGATATGCCCTGGAAAATGCGTCGTTTTGCGAAGCTGGATATGTCAGCTCGCCTGGAATTACAGTCAGCTCTGGACGCAGAAATAAGAGCCAAACAGGCCATCCAAGAAGAGCTGAATAAAGTTAAAGCATCCAGCATCATAACAGAATGGTGAGGCTTGTCACACGGTCCTGCTGGAGTACCTCCTGCCTTGGTCCCCTAGTATTTGGAGAGAAGTTACATGTTTAGTTTCCTATCACAATTTTCTTAAAAGTAATGACCAGAGAAAATTATGAAAATTTGAAAATGAACAGATGCTTTCAAACCTTTCATGCAGTGAAGAGATGGTACCAGAGCCTTGTTGTCCCCTGGAATTAATAGTACTAATTAGTATTCTGTTATTTACCTTTCCCCATATTTGTAAAATTTAGTTGGCTCTCAGACTTTATTCCATTAAAACCCCACTTCTCTCATTTTCAAGAATATATATTAGTATAGAAATGCAACATGTAGTCAAAAGCAAAATATAGTTATCTGAAAATTTTGGCCTATCCATAAATCTTGTAGTAATGAAAATTCTGTTGATGGTAAATTTCATAATGGTATAATAAATTTTGATTGTTGATGTTCTTTTATGTGTAAAATATATAAATAAAATCTACGCCATAGTCTCTGGAAAAGTTAGCTAATGAATATGTTCCCTAAGTTCTTAGTACAACAGTAGAGCAAATTACAACCTGAATAAATGAGAAAATGAAAATCATAATTGGATTAGATATAAACATGGTTTAAGAACAAGGTAGTATAGGTGACATAGAGGAAAATAAGTTCATGCTGCAAATGAAAATTAAAAAATTCTTTTAGTGGTCATAATATCCAAAGTTCCAAAGATATTCAGTCATAAAAAGAAATATAGTCCCATAAATTCAGTTTTGAATAGTATGAAACCTTAGTCTTTAAACTGTAGTCATTAATGTTTAATCAAATCAGAGGCTGGATACATGGCAGCCTAGTTGAATTATAAATTTTTGTTATAATCTAGACATAAATTAAGTATGCTTTACTTAAATGTGCTTGTTTGGCATGAAAATGGTAAAAAAAACTTTTTTTGGAGAATGTGAATTGGATCCCAGTATAAAGAATGTCATTCTCTGTGTCGTGATTTAGAATAACTCTGATTTTCTTCTTATGCCTAAGACATATGAATTTGTTCATAAATCAGGGACATGAGTCAAGCTGAAAAATAGAAACACATGTGCTTTGCTTTCGTGTGAAAGAAGTTAACAGAATTCTAAAGTTAACTTTTGATTCTATGACATTTTTTAATTTAATAATTGAACTCAGGGCCAGCAACCTTTTCTATCAAAGGGCAGATAGTAGATATTTTTGGACCATATCGTCTCTGTCTACTCGACTCTGCTGTCATGCCAAACAGAGTGTGCAGCCCGACGAGCCTGGCTGTGTTCCAGTGGGACTTCACTGACACAAGAGTAGACGACAGGCCCTGGCGGGTAGGGCAGTTGGTTAGAGCATCGTCCCGATACGCCAAGGGTGTGGGTTCCATCCCCGATCAGGGCACAGACAAGGATCAGCCAATGAACGCATAAATAAGTGGAACAACAAATTGATGTCTTTCACTATCTCCCTCCCTCTCTCTTTCTAAAATCGATAAGTAAAAAAAGACTCTACCTAAAAAAAAAGTAGAAGATAGCCTAGATTTGCTCTTCCTTTATAGTTTGTATTTCCCTAATTTAGCATCATTGACATTTGAACCAAGTAAGTCCATCCAAATAATGATGGCTCACCAACCAACCAGCAGCAAAAACAATGACATTTCCCCTTTTCTTCCCCTTATTTAAGTAAACTAAAAGATTCGGAGAAGAAGAACCTGGAACTACTCTCAGAAATCGAACAACTGATAAAGGACACTGAGGAGCTTAGATCTGAAAAGGGTATGGGAATCTTTTTGCATCAATCAGAACTTAATATTCTGTTACGAATACATGTTATTAAACAAGAATAAGCTTATTGTGTTGGTGGAAGAATTGTTTGACTAAGCAGTTCTGGCATCTCTTTACGTTGTGAGTGGGTGTGAGACACATACACAAATATATTTTTGGTTGATCGGTATCTGAGTCCTATTGTTTTTACTTAAGATATGTTGTTTAAAGGTTTGATTATAACAGAAGAACTCCTTTACCATACCTTTAACTCTTTTCAGTGCCATGGACTATTTCATGAATAAGATTTTTATGATCTGAAAAAAACTATTTTTTTCAATGTAAATATACTTTATACTTACTATTCTTTATACTTTTTTCAGTATAAATATACTTTATAATTACTATTCTTACATGATGTAGGGGATTCACTCCCAGGGCGGTTAAGGAGACAATGAATGAAATAGCTAAAGCTTAATCTAATCCAGTATTACAAGAGCAATTCAAAGATACAGAATTATTTTGGCATTTCAGTGTCTTCCAAGTTGGATTCTTAAATTGCTTGCCCTGTGAATTTCCTAGGATCTGTTCCCATTTTCTTGAAAACACTATTTAAGTATTTTTTCCCATTAATGTGAAGAGCAACTCAAGAATGCTTGGTAGCTTTATTACATGAACTTAAACTTTCTTTCCATAATGTGAGCATTAATAAGATAAAAATCTAATAAAAAATTGAGAATGTTTTGTTAATGAAGGGATCTGTCATACACAGTTATGAGAAGTTCGTTTTCCCGACAGTCAGTTGCCCTGCCCAAATACTAACCCAGTTATTGGGCTTTGCGTTACGCTTGCCTGCTTCCCTGCATTTCCCACCCTGCGACATGCAGTGACCTAAAGCCAGTTAGGTCTCAGCGTCTACTGTAAAACTGTGGAAGAAAGAAGGTAATCAAATAAAGGAATTAACGTGGAAAAGCCATTACAAGTAGTAGATGCTCAATAATATTTGTTGACTGAAGTTCCTGGTGGACAGGAAAAGAAGGAACCCCGAGAAAGTGAATTGGGAATTCAGATTAGGAACACAAGGCATCATGAAAAAGTGAGAGTCAGGCAGGGCTTCATACAGCAAGAGTGGAAGGGAACTGAATTATTTAGTGAGTAAAGGAGAAAGAATATGAGACATGAAGGACTTGTGGCCCTAAGACAATTTGTGTGGAAAGAGGCAGTGCAGAGTGTGACTTACAATACACAGATGACATTGTATCGTTTTAGAATGGACCTGAACTTGTGAAAGAAAAAATTAATCATATTGTTCTTTTTTTGAAAAGATGTTAACCTATAACTTTTTATTTTGATTTTGAACTTGTAGAATATAACATGTTGCTATATGTGGTAATATAATATACTACTTAAATAATACAATGTGATATTTACATAATGAGGACAAGGTTCTTCTTTTTCTGCTCTATTTATTATTATATTCCCAGTATCTAGATGGACTGCATGTAGTAGGCTCTCAATAAATAGAGCCTGTTTAAATCTGTTGAATGAATTCCTGAACATGCTGCCTTATCTGGCAACTGTGGTATATTATTAGAGAGTGATATGAAAGACATGAAAATTAGTTGTCAGTTCCTGAGGATATGGAAATCCAAAATGTGTACTTGTTTATTTCTGCTTTTTCCTTTCTAGTATTTATCATTATTCGTATATTTTAAGAATTATTTTGGAAATTATGCATTTAAAGTTAATACCATAGCCAAGAGATATGCGTGCATTCTATCAATAAAATAATACCTGAAATCAGATATTAAAATCTGAGGCCTTAACAGAAGTTTTTTTAATAACTAAATACATTTGTTTTATAGCTGCATTATTTTCTCATAAAAGATTATGTTAGTGCATAGTATGTGCTTGATAAGAGTATTTCAGTATGTTGTTTGGTATAAACTATCTTAGAAAAATCAGACATATTCAGGGCTCTGTGTTTAAAATTCTCTCAAGACTACCAAAAGATTTCATGTGTTTATTTATAATATACTGTATAGGAAAAGAAAGAAATTTGAGAACTCAACTCAAGAAAGAAGTGTTTCATGGAGAATGATATAATTTAACTATTAAATGATATTCCAAGAAACATTAGTATAATTTGGTTTTTTAAATATGTAGAGCTAATATTGACCAGCTTTGAAATATGTTAGTTTGCAAATAGCTTTTAGTAGATTTAGACAGGAAAGGTTATCCATGAAAATTAGTTTCACTTGTTCTAGTTTTAAGAAAAGTTGCCGCTGTCTTCTAGGTATAGAGCACCAAGACTCACAGCATTCTTTCTTGGCATTTTTGAATACGCCTACCGATGCTCTGGATCAATTTGAAGTAAGTATTAAGCTTTTCAAATATCTATTGGGGTCAATTTAAAAATCACTTTGTGATTTAAAATTCACTTGTAATAAAACTGTTTTACTGCATCCCACCTAAGAGGACCCAGACTCTTATATATTTAAAAACATACTAGGAAAGGAATATGTTCTGCATTCTTATGTAAACTACAATCACTTTTTATTTAAGAAAACGTGTAAGAAAGGTCAACATGCAAGAGTGATAAGATTTAAAAGCAGTTTTGCCTCTTCCCCTGAGAAAACTGTAAGTGCAGAATAAATCTCGACTTTTGAAATAATTTGACACTTCTTTTTTTCTCCAAAGCATAGAGTCACAGTAGAAAGTCATTGGAAATGTCAAAAGTTCACAATAGGGCAATGCTGGTTCTAGTTCCAAATGAGTTCAGTTTTTTAGAAGTGTGTAACAGGAATGCTTTTTAAAAAATATATTATATAGAATGTATGAGGCAGTTTCCATTTTAATGAAATAACGATTATATGACCTTTTTATCATTCCTTAATACTTAAATCCTTCACTAAAAAAAGCACTTTATGATATAAAGTGTACTTTTGCCTCAGAAAATTTAAGTTAATTATATCTTTACTCAACAAGTAATTGTCAATCTCTGTGCAAGTCACCATTCTAGATGCTGATACAGCAGTGACCAGGTAGCCAAGTCCCGCCCTCAGAGAGTTTACCTTGTTCCACTGGGGACAGTCAGAGGCAGAGACTGTCTCTCTCTCTTAGTTATTACCTTCGAAGATGCTTACGTTGAATTGGATGATTGGTCTGCCATGTGCTCCACTTTATTACATTTTGGACACAGTGTATGGACTGTATTTCATTCCTTTGGGAATGGGATTAAGAGTCACTCTTTAAGAAGTAATTAATGAATTTCTGAGTTTCTTGAGAAACAATGACAGTGACTGCTTTTTCATTTATTTGTTTGAATTAATGTCATTTGCCTTTCAATTGTTTTACAAAATTTTTGATTTATTATTTGTTCTTACTGAATTGCTTCATCCATATTTTCTATTTTTTTATTGCTGTATTCGTTAAATAGGATTCCTTTTCTTCTTCCTCATCTTCACTGATTGATTTTTTGGATGACGTAAGTCTTTGATTTTCAAACCAATGCATCCCTCAGTAAAAGAGATCAGTGAATTGATATGAAGAATTTGCCTAATGCAGACAGTTTTAGAAATATCATACTTGATGATTTATTTGTGAGCCATAATTTGCTTCTTTTTTTATCTTAAATGTAATTAAGAGTTTATCATTATGAAACATAATAAAGTAAAAATGTACTTTGAAAAATTCTTTGGCCATCAAAGAATTTGTATGTTTCCATTCTTTGCAGCAGTTCTGAAAACTGGAATGCTTATTTAATTATGGTCACAGTATAGGTGTATATGTATAAAAAAATAACTGCTCATTTTTATTTTTAATGGTGATTTCTATTCCACATTCCCCATCTTTTTTCAACACTTTAATTTCTCTGTTAATTAAAAGTAAACCTCTGATGGTATAAAGAGAAAATATGACAAGTTTTCTTGTAGTAGATTTTATAGTAACACAGTAATTGAGCACAAATCAATTTTTAATGCTGACAGAATTTCTTTTCTAATGTGGAAAGTGACTTTAGTTCAATATGCACTGTATATTGACTATATTATCATTTGCTCCTAAATTCTATATATTTAATAATTTCAAAGTTCCTGATGTATATCATTCATTCAGTTTACAGAAACACTTGACATAAACAGTCTCTTTATTCTACATTAAATGTCACAATAATCATCATAAAGCATTTTATTATCATGTTAAACATTCAGTCTTTCCAGAAATTGGGAAATCAAATTGGTTCATATTCAAATATTGTACATAGAACTGTTTTTTTAACCAAGGGAGATTCTTTAAATGTTTTATTTTTGCATTTTGTTAAATATAATTATTATATTCAGAAGAATATGTAGCATGATTTTCCACTAAAGGAAACTCTTGATCTAGACTTTTTAAAATTATTTTTAAAGTGCTGTTTGATATCTTTGAAATATTTATACCGAAGTGTGCACCTTTGCCCTTCAAATGGAAACTCTTTACTATTCTGAAGTAATTGTTCCAGTTAAGTGCGATCAAAAGAGAGCTCTCTTGATTGCTTGTTGTAATCTGGTGTCTCTTTTACTGTCCAAAAATACTCTCTGGTATTTCCATGTAGCTGTCATTCACCTTTAAAGGAATAGGAAGTTTGAGTAAACTATTTTAGTTCTTCCCACTAGAAAATCACTTCCATGTTCTTTCTGACGAACCCTTCTCGCATCTCCTTGGCCCCGAGGAAGTCTCTGAGGGTGAAACCCAGCAGCAGTGCACACTTCGGGAGACGGGCGCTCTTCTCAGCGGCCCCCATCCTGTCTCTGCCCTCCACCCGGCTGTAGTCACTGCTCCCCCTTTTCTCCCACGAGCACCCTTTCTTATCCTTCACCTGCAGCAGCACTCCGTTCAGACACGCGGCTAGGTGTTGAAGCGCTACAAAGGGCCCATATAGCTAAGGAAAAAGTTGAGTTCATAGTGGCTGCTGAGTCTTGATCATTCAGGTTCCAGATCTTAAAAGGCATAGTTTTCCATCATTTGCTTCCTAAGCTCTCTTCTCTCAGTTTATTTGTTAAGCACCTAAACAGACTCGGCTTCTGCCTTTGCTACTTTTTCTAGGTATATGATTTGGAGCAAATTACCTGACCTTTCTTTGCTCAATGCAGAAATAGGGATAACAATAGTACTAATCTCATGTGGTTGGTTGGGAATTTTTTTAAACGCATGTGATGTTCTCAGTAATACTGGTTATATTTCTTGCTCTTCATAGGTCTCTTCCCCCTCCCTTCCTGTGTTCGCTGTAGCTTCCTTCCTTGTCCGTCAGGTTGGTTTCACGTCAGAGCTTTCTTAGCTCCTCAGCACACAGCCCTCTGCTCCCCGCCCCTTCCTCAGCGTTGCTGGCTCACAGGACCCTGGGAAAGTGGGTTTCACCTGTCAGGGCCATGGCCAGCGAGCAGTAGGCTTCCGTTTAAAAAAACATTTTGTGTTCCTAGTTTGTGTTTGATGGCATAAAGCTCTTGTCTCTCTTTATAGTTTTATAACTATGATCACCCTTTCCAGAATGATGGTGTTCCGCCTTTGGCACACTTGGGTTCAGCATCCAGGATATTCAGTACAGCAGTCTACTCTGTAGCTCCCTTTCTCTTAGGCATTTGAATTCTTAAGGAATAAAGCAAACCTTGATTGTTCTTTGTGCACAAACTAGTTAGGCTGTTGTGCGTGATGCCTGCAGTGCATGCCTGTCCTGAGGAAGTAGACTTTAGCTTGTCACTGACCCACAGGACACATTGTCTTGGGTCGCTCTTTTCTGTGTTGTCTCCTGGCTGTAGGAAAGAAAAAAATTACATTGGAGACCTAACGTGTTAATCACACTGAATCTTGTAGGTATAGGGCGGAGGGAGGGTAGTATTAAGCAAAATTGTAGCAATCAAGGTACTTTTGGTGCCCACACCTCTCTGACCTTCGTCTGCCCCCAATGTCCTCTCACCCTCCGCCTGCCCTCCGATTCCTCCCGGCTCCACGGCCCTCCTCCAGGCCACCTGCTGCCCTGAGCCAGGCCTCCCACACTGGCCTGCTGAAACTAATCCCTTTACCCGACACAGCTCACACACTCACTCTCCCGCCTCCCGTGTTTTCTCAGCGTGTTTTGCCTGTTAATACCAAATTCAAATGGGCACTAGGATTTGGGGCAATATGGGAAGATGTTTGGAGCAAGATTTTTTTTTTTTTTTTTTAAGTTGCACTGAATGGTGTAACTTCAGAAAAGAGATGTTTAGACATCTCTTTTCCGTGCGAAGAGTGGCCTGTATGGAACAGGAGTTCTGACACTTGACACCCGCCCCTTCCTCCCCTCTGATTCCGGCAAAGCAGGCCACACCCTCAACCATCTGTTTCTGTCTGTCAGGAGGACTTAGGCCTGTGGTCTTCTGTGTACATGGAATCGCAGGCTTTTGGAGGAGCCTTAGAAATTATTTAGTCCTGCAGTTTCAACTACGACTTGTCCCAGTGCTCTCCCGTTCGTACAAGACTTCCTCAGGCTTTGGGGGAGTAGGGAACCAGTGGTGAAGGGTTTGTACGGGACATTCTTCATAGAGCAGATCAAGGGGGTTGTAGTTCATTTTGAGAGATACACGGTCCTCTGGGGAAGGCACTCCTGCATGAGGTGTTAAGGCAGCAGTAGAATAGGCTCCAAGGTTCCTTCTGCTTTGGAAACTCTTCCCTGTTCTGCCCCCATCTTTTCTCTCAGTCCCACATGCCCAGGCCCAGACTGCCCACCGTACTCTGCAATTCTACGCTCTGTTTGTTCAGGTCAAGTTTACAAGAGTGGACGTTAGCTATTTCACGGACAAATGAGAATGTACCAACTTGCTTTTTGAAGGTCATCTTACTCTGTGTTCTGAGAAAAGAGTAAAGCAAGGAATTGAAGCTCTGAGTGCGAGGGCTGAGCCTAAAGGAGCAGAGAGAGCACCCAGAGTCCAACTGTCTGGTCCCAAGCATTGTCGTCTTTCCTTGAATTCTGTCAGCTTAGGAGAAGCTGAGTTCTACTCTTGGCTCTGGCCTTGTACAAAATCTCACTACAGTGTTCCAAAATGTTTCTTTTCAGTCTTGGCTCCTGGCTTCATTCGTCTCTTGCTTTTAACATTGTCTTCTTCTGTAGCGTCTTATACTCTGCCTGCACCAGGCACGGAAACGGAGGCCTGGCAGTGTAGTTTTGGCTCTCTCTGGGGAAAGCTGGTCACATGTGAGAATCAGTGGAAGATGAAGTTTAAAACATGCATTGTGAAAATTTTTTAATCCTATGACCAAAACATGGCCTAGATTCTTCTGAGAGATTATGCCATTCCTGAATGGCATTTCCTCCTTCAATTCTTGTTTTTTAAAGCTTTCATCCACATATTAAACATAACCTGACTTGAAATTCTCTTATTTCAAAAATTGTCATTTGTAATCCTTTTGTAATTTAGGCATTACTATATTGTATATTATTTTATACATTATTATACATATTTTTATTGCTTTCCATATATTGGAATATATTTAGGCAATCTAGAGGGAAAGAATCATGACCACAGCATTTTTTACCTTGTCAGTATTTTAGCAAATACAATTCTGGAATTCATTAACTGAACCTTAAAATCTGTTAGCCAAATTATATGTCCATAAGATAAATGACTTCTTTTGGTTTCTTCTTATTTGCTTACTTCCATATTCAGCCTTAAAGTTCTGGTGGCAATTTATAGACCCAGATATAAAATAGTTTTAAGTTTTATGTAGTTGTGTGTTAAGACAATGTATTAGTTTCCAGTGTTTGCTGTGAGACCAGTTTCATGTTTATAGAAAACCATGGTGTGTGGGAGTGTGTATGAAAGTGTGTGTGTGTGTGTGTGTGTGTGTGTGTGTGTGTGTTCTCTAATTGCACCTTAAGGAAAAACTATAACTTGCCCTTTTCTATTGAAAACACAGAGACAGTTGTCTTATTTCCAGGAAGGCACTTTGGAAAGAACATAATTACTATGGTGGTTTAGCACCATTGTTAGTTTTATTCATTGCCAGCTTAGAAAATGTGTTGTCCTTCATATGCAAAGATAATTTTGAGAGACTTCTGACTTGTTAGTCTGGTGGTAATATATTTACTTGGAGCTATTCATGCTCTTTTTCATGGAGGGCAATACAGGTACTTCTGTTAACAATTGAGGGAATAAAACTGGCTTTGAATCTGAGACTTAAGGTCCACTGGACTAATAAACACAAAGAACTTGTTGAGACCAGAGTTATGGTACAAATAAAACCGATAGTCTTGAATGCTGTTTCTTATCTTGTAGTTTTCTCCAAAATCTTTTGTAACTCCTGTCAACTCAGTTTATAAATTCCTTCCTCTGGGTCCCCATAAAAATCTTGCATGTCCCTCCTCCAGGTTTCCATGCAGACTTTGTACATATCTCTGTTGTAGTATTTATCACACTATTGACGGCTGGGTGTCTTCCACCAGTCTGTGACCTGTCATGCCTCTTTATCCTTAAGTACTTGACACATTGTAAACCCTCAAAATGTTAGTTTGAAGTGAGTATGGGACATTGCCTGAGTTGATACAGCTCATATTTGTGAAACTCAACTGCTGAGGATTGCAGTTTCAAAAACTTGAAAAATATTTTGATGTAATTGTTACCTACTTACCATTATTGTTAATTTTGCCTAATTACTTAAGTCTTTAATGCCAGAAAGGTGAAGGTCTCTCTTTTGTCTAAGCCTAATATCTAGTCATGATGGACAGTATTGTTGAAGTAACTTTTTGTTTTAATCCATTATTAATAATTCTGAGGGCCTTATTTAGCTCATATTTTAAAAAGTCATCTTTGAAAAAAGTAAGAATTTGGTCAGTAAAATGCCTGAGGCAAGACTGATGAAATATTTTATTAAATGCTTACCATTGTGAATCAGAATTACTGAGATCCTTTTTGTTCTAACATTTCAAGTGCTACTACCAACCTTTCTAGAAAAGAAGTTGTCCATCACTTGATGAAGTGTTATTTCATGGGTCACTGTTTGTACAATACAAGGTCCAATGAAAACTTCGTGTCACTGTTACACCTAGTATGAGCAAAAATTTCTTTACTATCCTGTCCTCCAGTTTTTCCTGAAAAATATGTCCTTTCAAGCTGTTAAAAAATGTGTCTCTGTGTGCGTGTTTATATACTTTGCCTGTGAACGCAGTGGCGAGCACCGAGAGTCATGTGTGTTGGCACTTGTAACATGCGGTCTTCTCCTTTCTTTGTTGAAGCGCTCTCCGTCCTGCACTCCAGCTAGCAAAGGCAGACGTGTAAGAGACTCGCGCACTTCGTGTCCCCATCCTGATGCCCTCCACCCTCTCTCTTGTCCTCTTTGCCTGTGGTCGCAGAACATGCTGGCGTTTTTGTGATGTATTGTTCCATTTATCGCATGCTTCGTGCTGCTGCTCCTGCTGGTGCTGTTTGCTTTTCTGTGGGTTTTTTTCTTGTTTTGTTTTTGTTTTTTGGCTTTGGCCGCAAAGCTTTAGGAATGTTCCTATAAAGTTCTGTAACCAAACTACTAAAATTATAAGGTATCTTTTATTTCGATTGTGGGAAAAAGTGATCCTAAAGTATGCTTTCTAAATTGATTATATACAAAGTAAATGAGTTCCTAAATAAGAATCTGATGTAAGCAAATATGTAGAAATTTCTCAAGAGATTTTCATTATATAGAAAGAATGATAATTCATATCATGAAGATTTCAAAAATGATTTGGGACAAGTTATAGATCTATAGTTTTATGTAAATCAGTTCTGGAGAAATCTTTGATATTTTTATGTGGTTCAAAGGAAACCCCTGTTTTACATTTATAGATTTGGAGAACTAACGTTAATAAATATTTTCATTCATATTCTAATAAATATTTTCATTCAGTACATCCAAGATGTAAAAAATGGTCGTCACATTCTTTATACATACACTGATAACGAACTATCGATGTTTTCCTGTGCTGAGGCTGGCCCAGTGTTTCTCCAGCTGAAATGGGCCAGCCACCTGCAAGGTTCTCAGATGCCCAGAGTGGGAACGTGTTTGTGGAAAGGTCTCAGATTTTTCTAAGCCATCCTGTGCCCCAGCACCAGTGTACACAAATGCTCACTCCTCAGTTGAGAGGCAGTGGGCTGGCTGCCGGTGTTGGCCCCGATTTTCATGTGCCTTGTAGAATAGTAACAGTGAAGGGGAGTCTGTGACAGATGCACATTTTTTTCTTTACCTGTCAGCTACATGATCATTGGTATTGATTAACACCTTAAATCCAGAATTCTTGGATTTGGGAAGTTCTAGATCGGGGAATTAGTAGGGTGGCCCACTGCATCCTGTACTCTTCATCTTTCTGGTGTGGTGGAGAGTCGGTTGAGAAAAGACCACAGTGAGCTGTAACGTAGCACATATGTTCAAACTGCTGTGCAGTGACCAGTTAGCAGCTCAGACACTCCATGTCCGTAACCAGTGCTGTGGCCAGTTCCACCCATAGCTGCTTCATTAGTGGTGTTTTTGAAAAGACTGCTGGTTCAGCTGATTTCTTGACTGTTTTCACATTTGGGTGTTTGAATTTATCAAATTAATCTGGGTATATGTGAATTATACCCTGTCTAGGACGGAAGACCAAAATGCTGTGTGCTCAGTTATATTAAGTTCAAATCAGCCTGTAAATTACCTAAACTTTAACTATTTGTTTTTGAATAAGGTTCTAATTCAGAGAGGTTTTGCTTTTCTGGTTAAATTTATTGTAGATTAATTATATCTACTTGTCTTTTCAGACTTTTAGGGGACTTGGCCACCCAAAAACTTTCTGTAAATCTTGAAATTAGAAAAAGATTTTGAGGAAAACAGCCACTATAAGGTCCCTGCTACTTAGTCTTTATTTTATTCTACAGGATAATAATAAGCCACACTTAACCAGAACCTATGGACTTGAAATTACACATTTTTTAAAAAATGCAGGTGTGATACGCTTGATAATTTGCTTTCCAGGCTCCCTTCAGTTTTTCCTGAGTTGCGTGTCTGACGGATGAAAAGTCAGCCACTGCAAAGTGGAACGTGTGTGAGGGAGACGTTTGGAGAATCTCCAGTTACTCAGCAGTTGATGGCGACATCTCAGTAGAGTAGTGAGGAGCTTCAGTAAATCGATGTGTTATACAATGTAGGACACATGTATGTCGTTACCGTTTCTGACAGCGGCTTTGCATCTAATAGTAGCATGCAGTTTTCCGTTACATACCATGTTTTTAGACAAGCAAATATGTAATACTTTTATTATTTAAAATTCTTTAAGTGACTGAAATATATGAGGTATATACTATATTTTTATTTTCAATGTGTTATAAAATCTCATTTATAATTTGAATATTTATGTTCTTTATAAGTGGTGGTATTTAATTGAACATAGTATAAGGAAGATTTGTTATTGATATTATTAATGTATGAATACAAATGGTTATGGGACAGTCCATATTGTTTTCATTAATAGAAACTCTGAGTGTCTCATTTTAAATTATTCCTTTAGAGTTTGAAGCAGAGATTATAAATAGCCAACATGTGGCTTAACTTTCTTCTATATTTTCTTAGACCATTTTTGTAAATTCTCCAGACTACATGTCCAAATCAATATATTGAAAATAGCTTGAGAAGTTTTCATAAAGAGAAACAAGTTACAATATTGGTAATTAGTAAGATTATACTTAACCTGTCATAACCTTTAGTAATTTATGATTTGTTTTAAAAAAGATAAAATATTATATTTACTATTGTCTAAATGATATAGTTAGTATTTCTATAATACTGTTTTATATTGTAAGCTTCATTAACAGAAGTAATTATATTGCTAATAGTTTGAGGTCAAAAAGTATTTATGAATACAAAAAAAAAGATTACCTGCCACTTTGTTTCCAAAATACTTCTAGCAGAAGGATAAAGGAAATTAATAAAAACTGGATTTTTTTCTTAACTTAAAGTTTTATATTTACCAATATAAAACAACATGTTAGATTTAAGCTATTTTTAAATCTATATGAGCTCCATATCAGTCTTGGTATCTTTTACTTTAAAACCAGGTTTCTTAGGAGAATGTGTTGCTATTTGTGTTTGTTCAAATTTGTAATTATTTTTGGAAGTTGAAAAGACCCATTGATACATAGTCAGGATGAGTAGTTTTGGTTGTTGTTATTTATAGGAAGACCTACTGCATAATTTGAGGAATTCTTGTTTGGTGAGTCATCTAAAAATCAGATCTAATCTGGGGTGGGGGACTTTGCTGTTTTACTGCACTCCTCTGAAAATAGGTATTATGGGCTATTCACTAGGAAGTCCTGATAGATTCGGGAAATATTGTGGACTTTTTACATTGCCAGCGTTATGTATTGTGGACAGCGTTGCTGATACTCAGCTTTTCTGCTTTTTTTCAAACAATAGAACAGTAAGTAAAAATACATTGGAGTATAATAGATGTTTCTAATGCCAGTTTGTCAGGATAACCACTTAAGGTATGTTTAATTAGAAAAAAGAATGTTAATAACCAAAAAGAAAAAAATCACATTTATATATTTATTTTTTCTCAGTAGATTATACTTTAGAAATATTGAGTGAATTGCTTATAAGGTTTATTTTTAAGATTTTTCTTTGGAGAATATAAACATATATTAATATATTTGTTAATGTTTGGTATGCATTTGCTAATTAATTAATATTAGCTATTGCTTTTTAGTATTACCCCCTTTTTATCATCCTTTCTATAACTATAAACCCAATTATTGAATTAAGATATTTCTGCATTTGATACATATTGATTAGCTTTTCCTGCATTATGTAAGTCATTACATTTAGTGCTTACATTGACTTAGTTCTTACATTATTTTTTATAACAACTTTTTAACTTCCATGGTTTAAGTACATTAATGATTATATTTGTTTTAAAGGTGAAAATAACTATTGTGCTATTAATTGCTTTGCTACCATTTTGAATCATTGCCAATTAATTATTAAAATTAATTTTAAGCTATCTGTAAAACCTGGCATACAGTCATTGTGTATTGTGAAAGTTTTCTAAAATTAATTGTTTTTTAGTGGCTATGATAATCATTAATTAGAAATGCACTGGTAAACATTTAATTAAAAATAAAATCAATAACATCTTCGTAATCTCAGTCCTGTTGGTGATAATTAACACTTCGATAAAGAAAATATGTAAGTGATATTGTGTTTTTCTTACTGTTAAACCTCTTTTGAGTTATTGTTTATAATGATAGTTATTCAGAAAGGAAACAAAATATGACTTATTAAACTGATTAGCTGTTAGCTTCTAGGAGAATCTTTTAAAAATAAATTTCTTTTTAGTTTGATATTCAAAACTTTTTTCAACATGTTTATTCATCTTTACCAAACTTGTTTCTTGCCTTTATAAGAAACATGCTGTTGGAAAATAAAGTGGTAGTTTTTCCACTTCACTGATGTATTCATGTTCTTTTAAAAAATCAGTATCATTGTAAATGGCATAGTTTAACTTTTTAATATGCTCAGTTAATGCCATCGCAAAATCTTATTCCAGTGTATTTACTTAATTTAACTTTTTTTAATTTACAAAACTAATTTGATTTTATTTACTGTCTGGAATTTGTTTTTACTTTAAGAGCATACAGCTCCAAAAAAGCTAGTATGGTAATTTTCACTTTTCTGCTTCAGCAATTTTCAATTTTTTTTTAATCTCAAGATATACATAAACAAATTACAAAACTCTATGGCACACCAAAAAGTATAATTTTTGCCAATATGAAAAAAATTATGTAATTTTGATTTTCACACCAGAGGGCTGATGTTGTGTTGTCTGTTGTCATTTTTTTATTTGACAACCTAAGGGAGAAGAGGTCGGTGCCCTTGACTGGTCCCCAGTGTTGCATGCCTTAAAGATTCAACTGTGGTGCACCAGTTGAAAATAGCTGTTCTGTTGTGTTGCAATGTGATATTGGGTTATTTTTTTAAAATTTAAGTGTTTTTTCATTTTTGAATAGCCAGTTTTTACCTCATTCAGCTAAGAAATTTTATTTTAAAATGTATTCTTTTTTTAATTGTTTTATTTTCATTGATGTGTAAAACCTTGTTAGGAGAAAAATACTCATAAATGAAGATAATTCATTAGAGGGCCCAAGAGATATGTGTTAAAAGCCTCAAGAGTTCTTTGAGTCACTAACTGATGTCATTACAGATGAAGCTGTGATATGATGTATTTTTTCCTTTGCCAAACATCACCCTGTTAATAACGTCACACTTTAATAGGGTCATGAAACATGCTGATTTTAACAATAACTATGGGCAAGGGAGCTGATCCAGGCCTGAGGATTTTTCGTGTGCGCCCGCCATGAGAGCGTGCACCAACCTGCTGTCTCAGGACTACGTGTTCTGATTCCGGCACAAGAATGTGTGTAAAACCGCATGCTTGCCTTCTGTCACCATGTGCTCAGGTGACTCACAGAGCAGAGCCTGCTTTAAAGTGTCAGCCAGGACAGCAGGAAGCAGCAGGCTCTGGATGTTCTCATTTTTGAAGAGTTTTTACAGGTGTGGGGCCCCGAGGTGCGAAGCCGCCGTTTCAGCCGTTAGTGCTGTTCATGGGCCGTCGGGCTTCCACGCCTCTCAGTCGAGCTGTGGGCTAACGGCTTTTGAGTGGCAGGTCAGAAACGTAAATTTTCTTAAGGAAAATTTTTTGAACATAGAAAATCTACTTGCGTACTTCTTTAAAACTTGATGAGATAGTTAAAATCTGTTTTAAGTTATTAGTGTAAAATGTATCAATACTTTGCTTATGAATTCTATTTTAATGGAACCTGCTTCCCCAAGGACTTTTATTCAGCTTACAATTTATAATAAGCTAAGGAGGAGGTGTTTAGAAAGTAAAAGATATTTCTGCCTTATTCCCAAATCAGGATATTTCAGATTAATAATTTATACTGATTGCCTTCTCCATGACTGCCCCTGAGTAAAGTTGTGAACTAGATAAAATTTGTCTTGAGTCCCATTTTCTTAGCTTTATTCTTCTGTTTCTGGTCAGAGGTCATTGTTGGGGAAGGAAATGATGTAGCTTGGCCTCCATGGTCACTAAGCTGCTGTGCACACCTCCGCTATGGAGGTCCCGCAGGTCCCACAGAAAGAGCTCCGCATCAGGAGTCGCTATGGGACCTAGGCTGGCTGTCCTGCGGCAGAGCCGTACCGGTTTTACGAAACTAGCCATGTCGCACTCGTGGAGTGATACACAGCTGGCGTGCTCAGTTCCGTAGGCCCAGTGGTTAAAATACTGAAAAACATTCCTAGCTGTTGGTACGTACCTGCTGCTCCAGTCCCATTAACACAATAGGAGCATTTTGCTAATTATCATCTTAACCTCGGTTTTCATTGAAGCTACTGGTTATGCTTTTTGTATGATGACACATCCCTCGTGCAGAGAGTCAAACTAAAGTTCGTTATCCGCCTTCCTCAGGAAGTATCATGACCATGCCTTCCAGAAATCCACTAAGAGCTGGACGTTGTTGAAAGTGATTTCCTGGGTTTTTGTTTCTCCCGACTTACTTTCCTAGACCGATCCCATTGAGAACACGCATGTACGGAACCCGAAGGTCAAGCTTTACGTCCACTCCAGGCCCCCGTCTCCTTCCACAGCCAGTGGAGCTGAGCCAGTGAAGGCTCCTCACTGGAGCAGTATCACCCCCAGCTTCCCACTTGTGCCAGGGAAGGGGGGCTGCAGACGCAAGTGAAGTCTGACTCTCCTTTTCATTGTGTATGTCGTGCAGTCAGTCATAGTAGGCTGAGATCATTACATTGGACTGATAACGTTGCTAGGAGCACAAAGCTAGAGTGGGAAATTGTCCCCCAAAACTCAACTGGAAATTTACTTAACCATGCAGGTAGTCTTATTTTAAGTAGAGAGCACTGTAGACTAGAGTTACGTGAAGGTCACCAGACACCGTAGGCTCATGGCAGTGTCAGGGGCTGTTCTCACGTCTTTGTCTAATAACTTTCGTAAGACAGGATGTGACTGTCACTTCATAAATAGAGCTTAAAGTGAAAATTGCCTCTGCTGGCAGCTGAATAGTTTATTCTAAGTGCTCAGTTAGTAATAGGCGTTCAATGAAATCATGCTTTTTAATAGTGCAAAGTGTCGTACTTGCGTCTTGTGTCCGTCGGTGGTTTTAAACAGCCACTTGGTCAGTTTTCTAAAGATCATTTTCTCAGCAAGTCAGAAGGGTGTGTTGTACCTCCAGGAGCGCCCTCCGTGCTGGGTGCAGTCCGGGTCCTTACTCGGCGTTCGCTTCCCGGTCTGTCTCCGGAGCTGTGTGTGGCGTTGCGGCAGAAAGCTGTCCGGGTGTGAGTCGCACTCGGATTCTGACGTGGGTTTTTTCCAGCCCTCTGAAAGACCACCTCACACTGGTTGAGGAGATCCCTGCTGCTTTTGATGTTTTATTGTCCTACTGTTTTACCTTTATTTTAATGGCTTGAACTTTTATTTTAATGTTCAATTATTTCCATCACACAGTATGATAACATCCATGCAACTACCATCTACAGGTGAACACTTTGTCCTGTTTTTTCAGTTATATTCAAAAAAAGAAAATAGTTCAGGCAGTTCAGTTGAAACACCCTTCCCCATACCAATCCCCCATTCCTTCTCCCAGACATACCTGAACACCCTGAAATTGAGTTGCATCCTCTCTTCCTTGGTTTTACATGTTTATTTCATTTGTATCCATGAACAGTAGATGTTTGTTGTATATATGAAATTTTACACAAAGGTTCTTTTTATTTTTTTGAAACTTTTTCACTCAGCCTGCTTTTGAGGTTTACTCCTACAGATGCACGTCCATTTAGTGCATTCATTGTAACTACTGCATAACATTTTATTGTAGGAATATACCACAACTGTTTATCCGTTCTCTTGTTGCATGTATAGGTGGTTTCTAGTTTTTTCTGACTACAACCTGTGCTGAAGTGAACATCCTAACAGCTATCTGCTTTTGCAGATGTGCAGTTTGTTTAGCATATATACCTGGAAGCAGAATGGCTGGGTTGTGTGCTCTCTGCATTTTCCACTCTGACTAGATCTTGCCAAGTTACTTTCCACACTGGTTGCACCAGTTTTCACTCCCACCAGCAGCGTGTGAGTTCCCCATTTCCGCATATCCTTGCCAACCCTGGTGCTGTCAGAGACTCACTTTGGTGGATTGGATGGGTACGGAGGGGCATTTTTGTTTTCATTTGCATTTTCTGATTTCAGGCGTTACCGAGCCTCTTTTTATATGTTTGTTGGCCATTGGTGATTTGCCTGTTCGTGCTTTTGTCCAGTGTTCTATTGAATTATTTTTCCTGTTGCCCTCTAAGTATTCTTTATACATTCTGGTTATTAATCTTCAGCTGGCTATATGCATTGCAGATATTTCCTTCTAGTCTGTGGCTTATTTTTAAATGTTATTTGTGGTATCTTTTTGTCTTACAAGTGTCTACAATATTTTAAAGTACCCATTTTAACAATTATTTTTCTTTATGTCTTCTGCTTTCTAAAACATTTCTTCTTTTCACAGCAATTAACAAAGATTTTTCTGTGTTTTCTTCTGAAAGTTAAAAAATTTCATATTTCAGACTTCAAACTGAAATTTATCGTTACATTACTATGAAAAATGAGGTTCTTATCTATTCTTCTCATATGAATAAACAATTCTCCTATATTTCCCCCATTGACTTATAAAGCTACCTGTGCGTTATGTAAATGGGTGCGTTTGGGGGTCCTGTGTTCTCTTCCACTATTCTTTTTGCCTGTTCCACTCCAACATCACATTGTCTTAATTACTATAGCCTAGAACAATTCCCGATGCCTATGATCAGCCACACCAGCCCCTGCCCACCTTCTTCTCCTTCCTTTTCTTTTTGACCCTTTAGTTTTACATATATTTAGGATCAGCTTGTCAGATGCCACTTGGGGCTTTTGATTGGATTTGAATTTATAGATTTATCTGAGGGGAGTTGACATCTTCATGATATTAGGTCTTTCCATATCTGAACATGATATCCTATTAACATGGAATATTTAGATATTCTTTTATTTCCTTTAATAAGGTTTTATTATTTTCTTCAAGGGCATATTCCATATTGTTTGTTAGGATTTTGTTCCTAGGTACCTTCAGGCCTTTGTTGCTGTGGTGAGTGGGATCTTCTCTAAAACGTATTTTGTACACTAGGCATTGCTGGTCTTTATGAGCTCTGTCGGTCTTCTGTCCATCACCCTTACGCCACTCCTTTCAATGCTAAAAACTTCTCTTGAACTTTTAATGTACATTCTAGTGACAGTTTTATTTCACATGAATTGTTTTCTCTTAACTTTCACAAAGGTTTTCAGTGTTCTTCTTTTTCATATGTATTTCTTAAATGTTAAATTATAAATTGAATTCAAAACTGCTCCAAGCTATTTACATTTAAAGTAGAATGAAATTAAGTAGAAAACTGTGAGAAACTCAATTGAATTCCACTTTAAGGTTATAATATATAAAAAAAATTCTGATTTTGGAGGTTATACTTTAACAAAAGCAAACAGAGTCCATTTATTTTTTTCTCTTAATGTTTTAGAATATTCTGTACCTTTATACAAAGGCAGCTTTTCCCTCTTGTTTGCTTGCTTTTAGCATCCTAATAGGAAGTCATTCTTCATGTCTTTTTTTTACACTTTGCTAATCAAGATATCTCTTTTTTCCACAGTAACATCCAGTAACATCACTGTTTTCTTTTATTCAAAGAAATATCTTACAGTAATTCCCCATAAAATAAAGATATGCTTGTAGCTAAATTTGTGTGTAAAGTCTGGATCCCAATAATAATGATCTAGCTTCCTTCTTTGGAAATTAATTTCTGCACAGATTCCCACAAATCAGTCGATCAATCATTCTCTATATATGAATACACAAAAATCCACAGGATTGTGTTCCATATATGTAAGTAATACACATTCTGTATATAGAAGTCAGGGAGTTAAAAGAATCTTATAAATATTTTGATTGTAAATCTTGCTAAAAAACTCAGATGCTTTTTAGAATTAATGTGGCATTTTCAGATGAACTTGAAAATTAATGTCATTATTATGTAGGCTACATGCTACATGACATTTTTTGTGTTCTGTGGATTCTCTTTTCCAGATTTTTTATTTTTATACTTCCAGACTGAAATAATTTTTATTAATTGAACATATATTTTACTTGTAGATATTGCAGGCAAAAATTTAAACTACCAACATTATGAGAATTTTAGCTTCAATGAGATATTTTGCCTTATTGATGGAGTTTTTTGGCTTTATTTACCTTGATTTATTTCTAGAGATGTTTGAAGTGGTTCGAGTTTTTCATAATGCCTATTTCTTTTTCGCCCCTGGATCCAGACCGTAGACAGTGCTCCACTCCCAGTTCACACCCCAACCTTAAAGAAGAAGGCCTGCCCTGGCTCAGCTGGCGCCCCACCCAAGGTACTGAGTCTGCTCACACAGCATGGTGTGTTCTGAGACAAAACTGAGAGTGAATTTCTTCTGCCTTCCTTATCTCCTGTAATGTTTGTTCACTACTGGTTTCCTTAAAATTACAAACCTGAAAGCTTGGAAAGAAAATAAGTTCTGTATGAAAGGCAACATTCACTGCAGAGAAAGGTAGGGGGAGTGGCCAGAGTTTGTTTTGTTTTGTTTTTCTTCCATCTTCTTAAATTCAGTGTTTTTAAGTCTTCTCCGGTGAGGAGGAGTGCTTTGGGGATGTATTACATCAAGGTAGTAAGTTGAGGCCACTTGCGGAAGAATCTAAGATTGAGGCTAATAAACCACCAAAAAAGGAGAGAGATTTAGTGAAGAATTCAGGTGAATTTTCTTTTTTTCCTTCTATCCAATGTGACTGTGACTGAATGTTGTATATGGTACAAAATGAGAAAACTGAAGTGATCTTCCTGTCCAGAACATAAACCTTGAATAATCCACAGAATGAGAGAGAGGCTGATAGCTCAAGAAACTAATAAAATACACAAAAGTGTAACTGGTATAAAAGAAAGCAGCACACTAGGTACCTTGTATTAGTTAAATCAAAGTCTGAGGTTAGCGAGAACATGAGTTGAAAATAAGCCTAATAAATGCCCACAAAGGGATATGAAAGGAAGTATATTGGTAACATGAGGCAGGAGAACTTACGAAGGAAAATCATTTATAAGTGCTTGATGTGAAAATATGACACATGAAATAAAGAACTCAGTAGAAGGCTTTCTTCGCAGAATGAGCAAACCAGATCTAGCAGGAAAATGGGTTAATGAGATAGAAAGTAGGAAGGCTAAACTCTGTGGCAGAGATAGTGTCAGTATCTGCATAGTAGTTCTGAGTACAGAAGCCTGTTAAATTTCTTCATTTCTATAGGTATACATATGTAATGTTTCACTCAATTCTGCTAAAGAATAGTTTGAAGAAGTGATAAAAAAAATTCTAAAAAGTTTTGAGCCCCAAAAAGCTGGTTTATTTTATAACTTTTCAAGTGTCAATTCAAGAGCAATTGATGATTACTTCCTATTTTAGTAGAATCCAGCTCAATATTGCCTAATAAAAATATTTAAAGAGCATGGGTTATAGAAATACATGGTGAGAAAGGAAAACAATTCATTACTTCCATTAGCAGCACTCTGGTAGCTGGTGTGGGGTCCAGAGACTCACCACTGAAAACCCTTTAAATAATCAGTGTTTGTGTCCATTTGTTTTGCAGCGCAAGACGCACCAGTTCTTTGTCAAATCGTTCACTGCCCCCACCAAGTGTCACCAGTGCACCTCACTGATGGTGGGCTTGATACGGCAGGGCTGTTCCTGTGAAGGTAAGAACCAAATGGTAAGGAAGCGCGGCTTTGGAGCCCTGACGTTACACCCTCAGTTACAGTCACATAACTTCATGACGCAGATAAATGTTTGTTTTATTCAATCACTTGCTTGTCTTCGGATAACAGGAATGGAAACAATAAATGAGCACCTTGCTAACTCGGTTGAATATTGAAGAAACTAGACAGATAGTCCCCAGGAACTTTTTTTCAAGGGAGATATATTTAATATGTTTTATTTATATATTTAAATGTGTTTCATTCAGTTGATTCTGTGGTTTAGAAAAACTATGACCTATGTGACAAGAGACGATGAAAGTTACCCTTGAATCTATTCATTTGATTTTAACCTCGGTTCATTTATCAGAGAAATTGTTACTGGAAAGTAGGCAATACAGTGCCTGTTACTATGTCTCAAAAGATATTTTATTCTCAGCATTTACAGAGGAGGCTATTCCCTGCCATTCTGTTGATGGCTGCCCCGTGCTTCCTGGCACTGGGGCTGGGTGTGGGCCGTGAGGGGACAAGGAGCCTGCCCTCATGGGACGCGCCTTCTGAGAGATGAGAGAGCAGAAGTCGTGTGAACAGAAAACAAAGTAATACACTAGTGCACCACTTTATTTTTCCTGTGACTTTGGAAAAGAAAACGATTTAAATTATAACAGGATATAGTATATGCATATGTTTTAGACATGTGCTTTTTTTAAAATCACATGAGACTTGCAACTGTAACAATGCCTCATATATAATTTACCACTATATCTTATTAAAAAGAGAAGAAAATAGTTGCTGATCTGGTTCTGATATTACAATAGTTTCCATTTCTTGCTGTTAGGAGTGGAAGGGACCTTGAAGGTAAGGTGGTCAGTCTGCAGTAGATTGATGTCTTCCCTTTGTAGAGTAGTCTTGTAGTTAGCATGAAGTTCAGTACCTTGAATAACGGGGAAATAAATAGTGTCCAAGGCAACAATCTATGTTGGTTAGTTCTCCCAACCAAAATGACAAACTCAATCGCATTATCGTAACTAGTTTGTTAGATGCATGGGTTTCAAGACAAAGAAAGCGGTCAGATTGGAAAGTGGAGACTAGAGAGTTTTGAGTGAATGAAGTAATGAATATGAGTGACATTATCCAGCAGGCACAGGTGGGAACAGGTAAAGATAAAGTGATCTGAGAAGGAATCGCCTGTATCATGGACCAGAAAGGTGTTTCTGAAGCAAAAAAAAGGAGAGAATTTGTACAGTTTTTAAGCCTTGCCTCGTTTAGGAACTTAGCCAGTATGGTTCACCCTTGAACAACACGGGTTAGAGACACCAACCAACCATGTGTACAGTCAAAAATTCGAGTGTAACTTAACTAAGAGTCTGCTGTTGGCCTGAAGCCTTACCGATAGCATAAACAGTCGATTAACACACACTTTGTATATTATATGTATTGCATACTATATTTTTACAGTAAATTAAGCTAGAGAGAAGAAAATGTTATTAAGAAAATCACATGGACAAGAAACTACATTTACAGTATGTATTGCAAAAAAAGTCTACATGTAAGTGGACCCAAGCAGTTCAAACCCATTTTGTTCAAGGGTCAAGTGTACTCAGAAAGGCCATTTTAAATGTTTATCAGAAAGATTCTCAGGCAGCTACTGGGCTTTAGGTTCCTTATCGTTTTCTATGCATCAGAGTTACTTGTGATTTCATTGTAGGGTTGTTTGAGACCTCCTTCACTCTCTGCCGTAAGATTGAGCCTGTCTTCTCTTCCTACTTTGTAGGGTGGTGGGGACCCAGTAGACTATGCCTGTGTGTCTGTCATTGTGACATGCTTACAGCCTCTGAAGATTCCTGTCACTTCCATTTCTTCCTGGGTGTTTGAAATTACCATCTTTTTCAGACTATAAGACGCCCGCCCCCCCATTTGGGAGGAATAATGGTGGTTAATGCTGTTGTTGAGTTCTGTTTACATTTACATTGGTGAAATATTATGTGGTTTATATTACTAAATGTTTTACCACATTTTTTGCCTCAAAAATTTTTTTCCTGTTTTTCTCTAAAACCTAGGCGTGTCTATGGTCCAAAAAATACAGTAGATCTGTTATCGGATAATTATTTAGTTGCTTCCACTGCCCTTTAGAGATGAGATTTTTGCTCACTGAAACAAATTACAACTTGTCGGACAGAAGTTTGATAGTTTTCGACAGTCAGTACTAGCCCATCTGGCCTCTCTGTTGGTTCTGCAGCATCCCTGCGTGATGCCCAGTGCATTTTACCATGTGTATGTGCTCCCCTGGTGGTATTCTTTCAGTTTCTCTCGTTTCCTTCCCCAGATACTCTCCAGGATCCCACTTAGAGTAGCAGTTATCTAATAGATATTCTTGGTCTGGAAGCCCTCCCCACAAGCTGGTTTCAAATATCTTAACCTTTAATTCTTACCCAGCCAAGTCTCACTGGAATTTGTGGGTTTGGTTTTACTTTATCATTTTGCCTTAGAGTCTGAAGTTCATCATGTGAGTGTCACGAGCACCTGGCACTGTAGTTTCTGGTTAGGTGGGCAGGTTCTGGGCCCGACTGCCTGGGCTCGAACTGCAGCAGTGCCACTTGCAAGTCCTGTGCCCAGGGCAAGTCACGTGGAAGTGGGGACGCTGCACCTGTCTTAGGTTGTTAGAAAAACTGAAAGCACTCAGTAAAGTTAACTGTTGTTATTGTTACCTTAGTAAGAATTTCAGCAAATGCAGTAATATCAGTGACTCCCAAAGTTCACTCTTAATTTATACCATTTGCGTTATTGAACAACTAATTCTGTTTTCAAAAAGGGGAATGGGTAAAGTTTGCCAGATATTGCAGGGTGTCAGATAATACAATGCCCATTAGTAAATCTTGCAAGAGAAATTTCAGAGCATATACGACGTTGCAGTAGATGAAGAGGTAGCAGGAATTCCAGAAACTACTCTTTGAGGAATTCAGAGTTTAAATCAGCCATTTTATTCACAAGATTAGATTTTTTTCTTCTGTTTGCTTTTCATTTTCATCACTAATTTTAACATAGAACATTAATATTGTAATAATGAAAAATACTCTCTCTCATCGAAATTCTTTTTGCTAAGCAAATGAATCAGCTCTCCAAATAACAAAATAGTTTTTTAAAGTAAAATCAGAGAGAAGCATTCATTACCTTGCATGTAATGGATGATCAGTGGACTTCCTTTTTGTAACATGAATTTTTATTGAACATCATTTCTTTCTTGTCCCTCCAAAAGTGTGTGGATTCTCGTGTCATATCACCTGTGTCAACAAAGCTCCTACTGCGTGTCCAGTTCCCCCTGAACAGACCAAAGGTCCCCTGGGCATTGACCCTCAGAAAGGAATAGGAACAGCGTATGAAGGTCATGTCAGGGTAAGTGGTGCTGGGTTTTAGATTCATCTTTTAAGGCCCGTTAATGAATTAAAATACAGTCCATTCACCTTACAAACACAGTTGTTGACAGGTTAGGTGAATAAAATGTATCTAATAATTTTATTCCATCCAAAGTAATGATTTGAAAACAAAAATCTAGTCTTTGCTTAGAAATTAATTCCAGAACGTGTCAAAATGTTCTGTGCTATGTACCTTGCAATGGGCAAACTCGAAGTCTCCGTAAAAAGCTGTCAGCACTCGGTCATGCTGGAGCCCGGTTTGGGGGGGGGGGGCGGTACGGCGCGGCGGGGCAGGTGTGCTCAGGGAGTGAGACACTACCATGGCGTGATCCGACTCGTGATCTGGAGTGATACTTAAAGTGGAAGCTGCATTTCATCTTACTACCAGATTTGACTTTTATTCTACTTAGAAAGAAATACATGAATGTTATTTTAGTGAATTTCCAGTGAAAGTTAAAAGGGTACCATTTAAAATTTTTTCATCATAAAAAGCCATTCAGTGATTGAAGAGTGTATTCTCACATGTCTCTCACACATTGTTAATGGTGTATGTGTCCCATCTGCCACCTCTCCAACCGGAGCGGCAGGCCCCTGACACACTGTCGTCACACTGTCACTGTGTGGGCGCTTGTGTGATCGAAGGGGCTCTGGCTGGCTTCTTAGTGTGCGTCGGCTCTGTCTGTGTGTGTGCCTCAGATCCCGAAGCCTGCTGGGGTGAAGAAGGGGTGGCAGAGAGCGCTGGCCGTGGTGTGCGACTTCAAGCTCTTTCTGTACGATGTTGCTGAGGGAAAAGCATCTCAGCCCAGTGTGGTCGTCAGTCAGGTGATTGACATGAGGTGAGCTTTCCAAGGTGAAGATCTTTGTGTATCTGCAACATGGGAATAAAAAGTGCATGATTTTTCTTCTAATTACAGTGCCATGATTTTATTTAAATCTAACTTCATATTAATTTTCTGGTTTACCAATATTGCTATAGTAACAGTTAAAAACAGGAGATAAGGTGTAGTTATAGGGAAGGTTGATGTGGGGGCAGGGGGACCTGGGGTCAGAGAAAAGAAGCTAATCTTTGAATCCAAAGGGCCAGTTGAATGGTTGCTGGGGTGTTATCGGAGGTCTAATGTGTGGTATTAATATCATCACCTAAAGGCTTAGAGTATAATTTCCACTTGAGGAGAGGAAATAAAAATCTCCAAGTCAGACAAGCCCTTGGAATACATAGTGCGTCGGCAGACACTTCAGCAAGCACACCTCGGATGTTTCTGGCCCCGTTTGCAGACTCTCCCCTGCCCCTTGCAGCTCTCCTTGACCTTCTCTTGTCACTCCAGCCACAGTAACAGAATTAAGGAGTGAAATGTGGTGGAGCAAACCTCTTTTCAGTGTTGAGGGAACAGTAAAATGACACGGGAGCTGTGCTGAGGGCACCTGAGATGTGTCCTGGGAGGCAAGAAAGCAGACTCTGCTGGAGGCCTGGGGGCCCCCAGCCTTCAAACCCCAGTGTGCCCACGCAGTGCCGGCTTGCGGGCTCCGGGCGAGCCAGGAGTTCTTTCTAGCTCTTGTGTAAGGTGCCACTGTGGAGTCGCCGCTGCGTTACTGTGGGCACCACCAGTTACAAGCAGGGGAGAAACTGGATTTTCGAGAGAATGCGATCTGGACGTGTTGCGCAACTCTGTTGGAGGATCGCTTCCTCTGCGCTGTTTGGACGGGCGCCCAGGACCACACACCACACGCTGACTCCCAGTGTCTCACTTTTCCTCCAGGGATGAAGAGTTCTCTGTGAGTTCAGTCTTGGCTTCTGACGTTATTCATGCAAGTCGTAAAGATATCCCCTGTATATTTAGAGTAAGTATGTGTGCTGTAATTTGATCACCGGATGATTTGTCTTTCATTAGTGTATGTTTTGCCTCTCCATTACAGATCACAAACTTATCAGGAGCAGGGCCAAATCCCACATTCATTCCTTCATGTGCTCCGTGTCGCCCAGTACTCGCATGCGTAGGCAGTTAATGCTAGGTAAACGTTTAGTTCTGAAAAGCCTGTAGAAAGCATTAGTAGATGGCTTCTAACGTGGGTTTTCTCTTGGACGATATTTTTGAGTCACAAATGAATTTTCAAATACATACTGCCACATGGAAAATAGATTAAGTGTGAGGTTTCTCAAGTTTTATAAAAATGGAAGTTTTTTCCTTCTAAATCTGATTTTAAAAATTAACATGTTTTTCAGTTTTAGTGTTTTGTAATAACCATTCCAAAACTGAGTGGCTTAAAATAACAGGGATTTGTTTTTTCCTGTCCTGTGGGTCAGCCGTGCAGCTCCGTCGGTGTCCACTGCAGTCCCTCCTGCGGCTGTGTTCTGCTCACAGGGGGGCTGGAATATCCATAACGCCCTGCCCTCACCTCTGGGGTCTTGCGCTGGCTGTGTGCTGGGCGCTCGCAGTTCTCTCTGCGAACTCTGTCCGTGTGGTCTCCAGTCGTTCATGGACTGGCTGAGCTCTCCGTGGCTGGCCTCCAAGAGAGAAAAAAGGAGCCGCCAGGCCTTCTAAAGCCTAGAAAACTGCCCCCCAGAAAAAAAGGCATTATCACCCTTTTGCAGGCTGTTAGAGCAAATCCTGAGGTCAGCCTGGACCTAAGGGGAAGGGAATAGAAGAATGGAATTCCATAGGAAGAGCTGGTAGCCACCTTTGGAGGCTGTCCACGGTGCAGCCTTGAATTGGTGCCTAAAGAGAGAAGTAAAAGAAAGGAGTGCTGTCCCGGCCTTGTGCCTGTATGCTTAGTGTTTGTCTGTGAGTCTTGTGTCCCAGGCAGGTCGGACAGAGATGATACTTTGTCTCAACTCCTAGACCCGCAGCTATGCTCTCTGTCCAGCCCCCAGCGGTGCCTTCAGAGGCCCACCTGTTGTAACTGATGAAGTACTGGGATTTTACTGTCATGCTGCTTAAATTACTTTGCTAAAGTGTTCACTTACATAAAATTTAAGTCTGCTCTGTTATGACTGCTGTTTGCATAATGAAGGCTTCATTTAAAGAGTAATTAAAGTGGTTCTGATCTTCTCTGAGATGACGTGAGTTACTGATGTGAAATAACAGAGTGTATTTATGAGCTCTTCGGATCTCTTAAATAAAACGCGTTGAAAATCAGTGTGGTGCAGTGCTTATGAGCACAGACGTGGGACCCCCACTCTTGCGGTGCGCCTTTGGGGAGATGAATTTCTGCAGCACAGTTCTTGAATGTGTAGGATCAGGATGTGGTAACTGTACCTGTCTTTATGAAGACAGTAATAGGGTGAGTGAATTAGTGCTTCTGAAGTCTGTGGTCAGTGCCCAGGGCCCAGGGATTACTCAGAAATGTCAGTTGCTGTTTTATGAGTGAGTGTAATGCATTTTTAGTGATAGTACTCTGGCGCTTGATAGCAAGGAAAGTAAAAATTATACTAACATTTAATGGTATCTGCTGCCTTTGCTTTGCCATGAATTCTAATGCTAAAAGCTAGATATTTTTCTGATTAGGAATAGCTAACCTCTGCTCAAGTCACCGCTTAATGAATGCTCATTTTGCAGAGTAGTGCTCAGCAGACTAACCTGAGCATGAAACCAACTTGAAGGATGTCTTTTCTAATATGAGTTTGATTCACATTTTCTAGGTCACCACTTCCCAGCTCTCAGCGCCTAATAACAAGTGTTCGGTCCTGATGCTGGCAGACAGCGAGAATGAGAAGAGCAAGTGGGTGGGGGTGCTGAGCGAGCTGCACAAGATCCTGAAGAAAAACAAATTCCGAGATCGCTCCGTCTATGTTCCCAAAGAGGCCTATGACAGCACCCTGCCCCTCATCAAAACCACCCAGGCCGCTGCGATCATAGGTGGGGTCCACAGCAGTGCGCCTGACTGGTGACTCACCTGCCTGGTTAGCAGGGCTGGACTTCCCCCGGGGGGTCCCCAGTGTCCAGCCTGATGTGCATCACATCATAGGTGTCCAGTGCGTAGTGAGTGAGTCGGCCGTGTGAAGCTTTGTCTCTCAGTAACCAAGAATAAGCACACTTTCCAAATGTGTTTTCTTCTGAAAAAGCCACAGTACTGAAGTTTCCCCCTTAGCATACCTGTTCTCTGCTTGCGTGACTGAGAACAAGTTGTTTAATTTCTTAAAGTGTCAGTGTCGATGCTGATTACCGCCCAGAGGTTATGGGGACGTTTAGAGGAAGTGCAGTACGTAGCAGAGTGCCCACGCAGAAAACGCCCTCACAAGATGGCCACTTTGGGGTCAGAGGTTTAAATTCCCACTGTATTTTTATGTGCAGGTATAACTCTTTTGTTCCTTTCTGGTAAATAATGGAAAGGTCGATGAATTGAGTTCAAATGCCTTTCACAGATCTGCCCTCCCAAAACAAGAAATGGGACCTCACTCAGGGCACTCTCAAATTAGGCTTTAATTTTTTCACCTTTTAGTGCATACACATTTCCTTCTTTTTGTAAATATTGGTGTAGATATTTTAAAAGACACGAAAGAAAATTTAATAGTAAAAAATGCTATTGCTATTTTTATTTATTTTGTGTTTTTTATGAAATAGAGCTGTTAGTTTTACATAGTTTTTACCCAATAAAATGTTTCATATTTATTTATGTCTTACATAGATCATGAAAGGATAGCTTTGGGCAATGAAGAAGGTTTATTTGTTGTGCATGTCACCAAAGACGGTAAGAGAAACAGTTGTCCTGAATTCTGTAACCTCCATGCGTGTGTTTTCTTTCTTGTGTAACTTCACAGTTCTCTGTATGAGCTCAGGTTGCATTTCTAAAGCAGGTGCATGAAAGAAAATACAACTTCATTTTTCCATTGTTCTAAAAGTACTAGAAGCAGTAACAGTCATTAAGATATGTTTATTATTGGGTTTTTTTTTCTCCCTAGTTTATTACAAATAGATTTTTTTTTCCTCCAGAGAAATTAAATACTGGGTGGAATAAAAAGAAACCAATTTAATTTAACATTCTTGAATACAGTGTTCTAAGTTTTATATTTATGTCAAGTTAGATCATAGGGGAATAATGCATTTAAACTTAATTAGTTTATTACCCACACATACTTTTAGTGAGATATGAGTTACTCCTCTTTTAAAAAAAAAAAAAACCCTGTGGTAAAAGTTCCCTAGAACTTAGTACCAGTAAAAAAGTTGTTTGTTTGTTTAAGATCTGGCATGCCTTATCACATAGCAGCTATGGCTGGGGCTGGCACAAATCTCTGCTAAATTTAATAGTTTGCTATGGGTGTGTCAAATTATCCTGTAATGGGTGTGATTGTGTTCCTCTTTCTCCCTGTGAGTGCTGAGCTCTTACTCTTCTGTGTGTAGGTCTGTCTTTATTGTAAGTTGACTTACATCCTTTTCAGTGTAATAGGGATACGGTGAATAAATGAGCAGAACATCTTGGATCTGATTTATGATGATTTCTTTGTGTAGAAATTATTAGAGTTGGCGACAATAAGAAGGTGCACCAGATTGAGCTCATTCCACACGACCAGCTTGTTGCTGTGATCTCAGGACGGAACCGTCATGTCCGACTTTTTCCTGTGTCCGCCTTGGACGGACGAGAGACGGAATTCTACAAGCTGGCGGAGACAAAAGGGTGTCAGACCATAACTTCTGGGAAGGTGCGCCATGGAGCTGTCACGTGCCTGTGCGTGGCCATGAAGCGGCAGGTCCTCTGCTACGAACTGTTTCAGAGCAAGACCCGGCACAGGAAGTTCAAGGAAATCCAAGTCCCGTACAATGTGCAGTGGATGGCAGTCTTCAGCGAGCACCTCTGTGTGGGCTTCCAGTCGGGGTTTCTGCGGTACCCCCTGAATGGAGAGGGGAGCCCGCACAGCATGCTCCACTCAAACGATCACACACTGTCCTTTATTGCGCACCAGCCAATGGACGCCATCTGCGCAGTCGAGATCTCCAGCAAAGAGTATCTGCTGTGTTTTAGCAGCATCGGGGTGTACACGGACTGCCAGGGCCGGAGGTCCAGACAGCAGGAGCTGGTGTGGCCGGCGAGCCCTTCCTCTTGTTGTAAGAGTCTCTCTTCTTTCAGCTGTCTTATCTTTCTGTTTCTGCATTTTTCCTTCTGCTTCATCTCCTAGATGTATTTATTGTTGTTAAAAGGTTAACCTTAAGTCATCCGTAAGGTTTTTCCTATTACTGGTAATTATGTTGTTTATGTATAGTAACCATGTGTAGTTAAGCCTAGGCCAACAGTGTAAACATTAATATGCAAGTAATCTTTCTACAGACTGTTTCACTTAGATGGGTTTTTTAACCTATGTTATTGTACTTTGAAATAACTGTGAATAGTCTTACCTTTATGGTCCTCAAAAATACAGTGTGATTATTAATAGCTGGTAAGACTTCTTCTGGAGAAGTAGTTACTAAGTGAATTAGTTAATCAGGTATGTAAAGTTATAGTGTAACATCTGTTAGAACTGTTACTCAGTTTTACATTTTTATCCAGATAGGTAGACATTTAAAGTAGCTCATTACACTCTTTTGAGAAACAATAACACGTTAATAAGCTTTGGAACATTCATTGTGCGCCGAGTCACTGCCTAACATATAACAAGTAGGAGGGGTATCCAGCCCAAAACGCTTTGTGTGTGGTGGAAGGCACCTGAGCATGTTTGACTGCTGAGGGGATGGAGCCGCTTGGGTGAATGTCGGCGCTGGAGTGAGCTCCCCGAGAAGGCCCGAGAGGAAGGGGTGTGGAACCAGGGAGGAGAGAGAGCAGGAGGAGTGGAACCGCTTCCCCTGTGACAGGAGAGGAGGGCGACAGGGACGCTGTCAGTCGGGCTTAAAGCTTCGTTAGAAGAAAGTTCCGGAGAGCTGTATACACTTGTTACAGAAAAAGTAGAAAATCTAGATAAAAAGAAGAAAAGAAAAATACCTCTAACCCTATGAACCCAGACTTAACTATACTTAATGTTTTATTTCTTCTGAAATATATACTCTTATCTATGGCATCATGTTTAGAACGCATGCTCTTTTGTAACCTGGTCAGATAATAATTCTCGAAGTTTGACTTGTAGTACGGCGTAAGAATTGAAACATCTGGCTTTTATGAATAGATCAGCCAAAAGTTTAATTCATGACCTTAGTGTAGATAAATCATCTAATCTCTCTTTGCTTCTGTCACGGTTTATTTATTTTTTCAATAAGTATGTATTGAATAGCTACCCTATTTATGTAACTATGCTGGGTGCTTTATCATGCGTTCATACTGGGACTAGAAAGTACTCTTACCTAAAGATTTCTCTACTTCATAGGTTTGTTTCACTGTCAATTGCTTAAACGCTTTAGGAATCCAATACTTTACAATGTAATGAAATTCCTTTATAGACCTAGTTAATGGCTATAAAACATGTTTATGTTCTGTTTACTTCAGAAAGGTTTTGATAGAGTTATGTATAACAGTAGGATTTGGGTGAGATTCCACTTTGTAATTATGTGTCATATAGCTTTCAAAAGTTTTCGGTTTAACAGTCCCTCTTCCTTCTCCCAGGTTACAATGCACCCTATCTCTCAGTGTACAGTGAAAATGCGGTTGACATCTTTGATGTGAATTCCATGGAATGGATTCAGACTCTCCCGCTCAAAAAGGTAATTTAACATTAGAATATGCATTTGGTGAATTAATGAGTCCAAGTAAAGCACTAGTACGACTACAACTATTTAGCTATTTTTCATTAATTCAGCAATTTCCAGCATATGTAATTGGTAATCTAAGATTTAGCTAAGAGTGAAAAAAAATAAAACCAAGCTGCTTAATTTTATAAGTAGCTCAGCTCCATACTATTTGTGTATTACATTTAGTTTCACTGTATAAAGTATGATTTTAATGAACAACTAGAATATATCCTGCAATCTAAAATGTCAGCATTACCTTTGGCTATAGTTTAAGGAGCTTTGAGAGTGTATATTATTCTTAATTATAACTGTTTTTTACATAATGGTATGCCATTTAAAAATCCTTTGAGGACAGATTTACAGGCTAGAAAATGATTAAAATTAGAATCAAAACTGTGTTTAAGCATCTCATAATTAAAAAAAGTTTTCACATATTCCTAGTAAAACACAATATTTTCCTTTAACATTTCCCTGTGATAACATAAACAGAAATTTTTACAAGTAGTATAGAACAGTTACTTTGCAAAAGTGAAGAGTAATAGTTTTGTATAGATATATGTAACGTGTCATTAGTTAGGGGACAGGGTTTGGAAGAATAAATAGAAGAAAGAAGCTAAGACTGTATTTCAAAGTCTTCCTCAATTTGAACTACACAATCAGTGAATAAAGCTCTTGTCAATACTGCCGCATTATATAAAGCTACTAAATACAGTCCTCTAGTATGTAAATTTTAGCTGATTACAGTTAGCTTTTCCTTTTAATTTTGTTATATAAAGTTTACACTATTCACGCAAGAATATATAGCCTTTAAGAAGCTTAATAAAAAGCTGATCACTGTGAACACACCTAACTTAAGAGCCAGAACATTACCACGTCCGTGCCCCTTCCGGTGCAGTTTTCTCTGTCCCATACGCCTGTCTCCCTCCAGAGAAACCCAGAATGCTGTTTATCATTTCCTTGCTCTCCTTGAATACTCCCACGCACTGTATTGTTCAGTTTTGCTTGCATTCGAGGTCATCTCTCTCCCTTCATGCATTTGCTGTGTTTCTAAGACTCACCCGCGTAGCTGTGTGTTCCAGCCACCGTGTTGTTACGTATGGTTCTTGGCTGTTACTGTGTGACATGCTGTATTGGGTGAACAGACCATAACTCACCCGTTCTCTGATTAGCGGCTTTCTGCTGACTGGAGCAGCGTTGCCTGCATCTTCTGCTGCTTGTGTGCAGGGGTTTCTCTAGGTCCCAGGCCCGGGAATGGAACTGACGGGGCACAGGGAGTTCAAATGTTCAGCTTTACAAGCTAGTGTCGCATTATTTTCCCAAGTCATTGTCCCAGTTGCCACTCCACCAGCAGCATGTCAGCGTTTTTGCTGACCCACGTCCTCTCAGGCTTGCCGCTGTCAGGATTCAGCTTTATGGCTCTCATAAATGAGTAGAAAGTGGTGACTCATTGAAGTATTAATTTGCATGCCCCAAACTAACTACGTTGCTTATAACCTTTTGTATGCTTGTTCTTCATTCATATTTTCTGTTTTGCGAGATATCTAGTCATAATTTTTGCTCATTTTTCTGTTTGATTAGTCATTTTTTTCTTATAGGCTTATTGAAATTCTTTATATATTATAGATACGGGGTTAGTAACGGCTATGACAAGTTTGTTCCCTGTTTATGATCTACATAACAATTTTTATGGTGTTTTGCCGAACATTTATTTTTATAAAATAATAGTGTTTCTTTGCTGAAATTTTGTTACAAACTTTAGCATAGTTAAATATATCATTCTTATCCTTTAGATTTCCTTTTACTGTTGTTTAGGACCTCTTTCCAACTCAAGGCCATAAAGATACAACCTGTATTTTCTTTGGAACATTTCGCCTATTACATTTATGTCTTTAGTCCATTCAAAATTGATTTTTTGTCATGGTGTGAAGTAGGGATTGGGCTTCCTTTCTTACACGCAGATAGCCAGGTGCTCCGTCCCCATTCCTCGGCGTCCCTCCGGGTGTCGCACCGTTTGCCTCTGTCCTGTGTGCGCTCAGTGCAAATGTGCTCAGTGAGATCCGTGAAGCGGCTGAAGTGTTGGTGTCTGCCTGCGGTCATTTGGTCTCCAGCAGCTTTAAGAAGTCAGGTTGAAGGTTTAAATGTAGTTCTCCTTTTTTTTTGGTCCAGAACAGTCTTCATTTTAAATGGTATTATAATTTTGTTCGAATTAGATAATTTTATACCTTTCCAGTCAGAATTAATGTTAATTTTTTGTTGATTTTATGAGAAGGCTTTATTTTGGAGAGGAAGGACAAACTAAAAGTCTATAAATGGGCCAAAAGTTTTATGATTTAATTTTTGAAGGTTTTGTTGAAATACTAATTTTAGTTTCTATTATTTTAGGCTCGACCTTTAAACAGTGAAGGATCATTAAATCTTTTAGGCTTGGAGACAATTAGATTAATATATTTCAAAAACAAGATGGCAGGTAAGCAAACGCACTGAGAAGAAAGCTTCAGTGGGACTGTTCTCTCCGAGCTGACTGCCTGAACACAGCAGGGCAGACCCCAGAGTTAAACCTGGCGTGTCTCACCCCGGCCTGGGGCCTTAGCCACTGTCGCACTCTCTCAGTAGATTAGGGTTCACTGCTGGACGAAAAGCCCTGTGTTCACACTTGCGTAGCGGAATAAGCAGACTGTTTCTGGCCTACCACGTTATTTTTCTGGGGAATACCCAGGTAAGTAAGGGAAGTAAGACTGAATGTATTTTCTGTACTCTCACTACTGTGGAACCTACCCAAGACTTGTACTAAAAGAAGAAAATTCATCCAGAGTCCCTGTTTGGGACTGTCGGAAAACGCTGGCAGGTGCGTTAGCCTCGGGCCTAGAGCCTGGGAGGTGCTGATGACAGCACAGGTGGCAGAAGCAGGGACGGGAGTCACTGAGGCACGCAGAGGCTGGAGGAGGGGTGAGAACCCTGGGCTGTACGGAGTGGGTGAAGAGGGCAGTGTCCAAGGTGGTGAGGTGAGTCCCAGCCAGGAGACAGACCCCAGGGAGCTGAGTAAGTCGGGGGCTTGCCAGTCAGAGTACGCGTGAGCAGGTAAAATCTCACGTATTATTATATAATGACGTTATTGTAGTGCTCCCTTCTATGCAGTAAAGTAAATCTCGTGTCTTAGAAGTGCATTTCTGCATAACAGAGGTATTCATAAACTTACAGTGTTTTGAGGTAGACCTGTTTAATGAGGATGTACTTATGGTACTTATGTATTTAAAATGATTTAAATTGATTTCAATGCAAAAAACATGGCATTAAGAAAACACATTAAAATGTTTATACCAGTTTTCTCCCGGTAGTGGAATTAACATCTCCCTTAAGTTTTTCTCTTTTCCTATATTCTTCCAATACATTTGTATATTGTACTATCAAAAAAGAAAACCATCACAAGTTTATTTGTTTGGTGGTAATACTGAAATACACACGCAAACTGGCTGGCTTCAGGTTTGCTGCCCTGGGGTGTGCCCTGGGGCATCCTCGTGGCACCAGAGGTCTCCAGGCGCACCCGACTGGTGACTCGGGGGCGGGGGCGGGGTGGTGGCGGGGTGGGGGCGGGTGGTGATATCCAGTAGGCCTGGGGGAGGGCGGTCAGGTTTCAGAGTGATTCCCACTCAGACAGACTCACCATGAAGCTCATCTCCGAGGCCCTGCACTCAGTTTTGTGTCTGTGTCTTAGAGGAATCCCAAACATTTGTCTAAGGTGGAGCTTCCCCTGTCCTCGCCATGCGTGGCCATGATGATGTTAATGACCCTTACGCAAAGTGTCCACAGAGTGAGACCTGTTCCACCTGGGCTTTTTCCTGTGCTTTTGGCGCTTGGCTCTAGGTGAGGAGTAGAGGTGGACTTAGGGAAGGCCTGACAGACTTTCCGTGGAGTTGTCTTGTCCTTTGGAATGGGAAGGGAACCCTGTTTCCTAAAGACCCTTTCTCTTCCAGTCTTGCTTCCTCCTTCATCTCATAAGGACTCAGGGTGCCCCTGCAGCCGCTGGCTGTGCAGACCCTCTCACTGCTGATGTCCCTCACCATGACCTGCTTCATCCTCACAATTCGGAGGTTAAAGTTGTGTTTTACATTCTCACCTACTTTAAAGATGACGTCCTTTTTCATGTCCATTGCTAGGGAAGCAGTCTGATTAAGATGAGGGGGGGTTGGTGGTGTACTAATCATCTTTCTTTGTTCTGCCTCACCCACCCATTTGGCTTCTTCCACTTTTTTCTCACTTAAGCTTTTTGGGTATTAAAACTGTGTAAAGATTGGCTTTTCTCTTTTTCCTGATCTTATTTAGAGAACAGTGTCCGTCATGCTGTGCACTATCACTGTCTACTTTACAGCCTGTTCGCACCCCCGCCCTGCATGTGTGGGGTCCCATGACTGACAGTTGTGTTTACTTCTGTGTGTTAAAACAAGTGGAATAAGGTGGGCAGTGGCCTGCTAGTGACTGTGATCCAGTTTCATCTGCGTGGAGTTCAGACGAATAGAAATAGTGACAGTTTCCTGCCTCCAGTAAAGGTGACTGGTGGGAATGCAGCTCTTTTTCCTGACCGTACACCTCACAGATTACAAAGAAAACGATCTTGCAGAGAAAATGCTTTAATATGTAAAAATAATGGTGATTGTTTTGATTTACATGAATAATTTACTGTTCATGCCTGATTACTGTGCAGATTAGCAATAGCTCTTCAACGCCCGGAGCCATGGAAACCAGTCCCCAGGAGAAAGAAGAGGGTGTGATTACTGGGGGTGGGGTGGCCAGAGGGACAGGACACCAAGGCAATGGCACTTGTCTTTTTTCTTCTAGTAAAATGGTGCAATATTATGCTTATAATAAAGGAAAGTATGCTTTGTAAGCTGGTTTATCTTCATCTGTTTGAAGATATATGTTCTGCTGAAAATTATTGCTTACTTACTATGATCAACACACAACTTTTAAAAATCAATTGCATGTACTGTACTCGTACAATTGGTTAATGTTTGTACTGTCTTAGAGATGAATAGGTAGAAAGCATTTTATTACTTTAAAAAAACATTGTTGTTCTGTTTTTTTTTAACAGAAGGGGATGAGCTGGTAGTTCCTGAGACCACAGATAATAGTCGGAAACAAATGGTTAGAAATATTAACAACAAGCGGCGTTACTCCTTCAGAGTCCCAGAGGAGGAAAGGATGCAGCAGAGGAGGTAGAGACTTCGTTTCTACGAATCTGCCACACGTGCTTGTGGCGTGGGAAAGACTGTCTGATGATAATACTGCATTTGATTGAAAATTTGATCTCTGAAAATCTGTCCTTCACCTGTGGTGTTAAAAGCTGCAATGATGAACGTACACCTCAGGGTGATTTTAATTAACACTCTCCAATATGTGTGAACTAGATTCAAGTACCATATTTTGATTCATTTCTCTATGTATATGGAGTAGTGACAATTTTTAGAATGCGAACCTTCTTATAATATAAAGATAGAACCTACCTGTGCATAATAGTAAACCTGTGTATATTTAAGAACTTCATATTAACTGTTCTCTTTATGAGCAAACAGAAGGAGGCTTGTGGTATTTTCAGTTACATATAAAAACATTTCTAAGTGTTATCAATTATTTTAAGACATACGTAACTGTTCAGAATTATCTGTAAAATAGAGCAGAGCTTCTTTGATGTCTCTGTGCTAAAAGAATCCTCTCCATTTTCCCACTAAAAATTGTAAAATTTTTTATTTAAAGTGTAAAACAAATCTTCTAAGTAAATTTTAATTGAGTATATTCTATTATTTTAATTCTACCTGTATTAACATGACTTTACATTTATTTTTATGAAAAATAAAGTATCCTTAATTTGTTTCTAGAGGTATGTAGCTTAATCATTGAAAGTGTCTAAACACATGTTTTCTGTTACAGAGAGATGCTCCGAGATCCTGAAATGAGAAATAAATTAATTTCTAACCCAACCAATTTTAACCACATAGCACACATGGGCCCTGGGGACGGGATACAGATCCTGAAAGACCTGCCCATGGTGAGAGGCGTGGCGGGGGCGTGGGGCTGAATGGGGGTCAGAGTGAAGGGGTGTTTGTGTATGTACACACACACTGTATGTGCTTAGATACATATAAGGCTTACTTAAAAGGATATGTTAGGATAACAGGGAAATGTTTAGCTCAATACATCACAGTATTCAAAATGCATGATGACATACCTGGTGAGAAAAACATAAAATTTGGACATGTATCAAAAACCAAACACAGCACATCCTTGTTTAGTTGCATCCCCTATAAACTTGTCCCATACATAGATCTACTATTGCTGGTAAAATAAACTGCCAGATTTGAAGAGGATTTGCACCAAGATTCAGAACTCGGTTACCAACTCACTAAAACTTCACTGAGTTTTAGCGACTGAGTACGCAGAGTTGGCCCAGCTCCCTCCCAGAGAGCCAGATTGGCGCGGCCATTAGTGGTCACACCTGTCAGCTGATTGTGGTCAAATCCTTTTCCTTTGCCTGGTGGTCAGTCTTACATTAAAAAGGCAACACGTTGCTTTTTTAACAGCATAAAGATTGGATTCTTGGACCTATCATGTTGAGAGTAAGAATATTAGTGTGCTCTGTTTATACTTAACATTTCAGTATCAGAGTGTTCTCGACACACTAGTGAAACTTTAGTATCACCCTGTTGATCAGTGGTGATAACATCTAGATTTTGCACAGAATTTAAGCATGATTTACATACATGGCAGTTTGGAAGACAATCTGAGTTTTGACCCACAGCTCTTTCTGTTAGGCAAAAGAAGTGATAGGTAATGTAGTTTGATGTGCAGCCAGGTTTTTTAAAATAAGAAAAAAAAGGTAAACCTTTAAAGATAGTTTTGTATGTATTGCTTGGGAGAAACAAACAAGCAAAAATGATGTGCATTCATTTGGGCCCAAGTTCCTTGTTTCAGATATCCCAGTTAACTGGTTGGCCCTGTGTGTGAATGAATGAATGTGTCATTCTTACTGTCGTCATTTTCATCATCACTAAGATGTGGTTACATGGCTGCAGTAATGCTCCTTCCCTTAGGGAGTTCAAATCATTCATAATAGTCATTTATCCTTCTGAAATGGGGATGTTTATTAGCTGTGTTGGGTAAATGTAAAATTACACAAAAAGAGTATAGATAATCTTCATATAGTAATTAAAACTAAAAATTTTAAGGCTGAGCATAAATATTAGGCTAAAAATATTGGGCATAAATAAAGGCTGAGTCTAACTATTAAACTGTTATATTTAAAAGCTATACTGCCCTGACCCAGTAGCTCAGTTTGGAGCACGGTCCCGTACACCAAAAGTTTGCAGGTTCAATTCCTGGTCAAGCCAGATACCTAGATTTCAGGGTCAGTCCCCAATTGGAAGGCAACTGATTGATGCTTCTCTCTCACATCAGTGTTTCTCTCTCTCCCCTACTTCCTCTCTCTTTAAAATCAATAAAAACATATTCTTGGGTGAGGATTTAATTTAAGCCATGCTATTTTTCAGCTTTTGCCTGGGGCTGAGATTTCAGATTTCTCTCCATTCTTTTCCCATCCTGAACATTTGCTTACAGTCTTCAGTCTGGTTTTCCTTTATTCTCAGAAGGAAACAACAGCCGCACAAAATCCTCTCTCATTTTTCCTTCTGAAGTTACCTTACGTGCCAGGTGCAAAGTACCTTAAGAGGGAATTTTTTAAGTTATGATAAACAGTTGAAATGTAAACATATTTATAGCTTCAGTGTGATAGGTGAAGTAGCATGTAGTATTTTAATGATACTTTTAAAAATTTAGTTAATAGTTTTTCAACGCTTCATATAGTTAGCATTGTGGAGGGATAGAAGATACAGATTTTGAATACACATATATATTGCAAAGCAGCACATCAGCAATACAAAATTATTTCAGTACTTAACAAGACTTTAGTGGGCATTGTCTTTTAAAATTAATTTCTTTCATTTTTGCTTCATTTTGATGCACAAAAAATATAGTTTTTCTCTTGTGTTTCAATAGCATAGCAAGAGGAAAAGTTTTGAATAAGTAATAATATATTCCACATATTACAGTATCTTCCTTAAGGTGAAATAGTTTTAGGACTTAATAAAATGTTTCTCTGCTTGGTATTTTTCTGCCAGCAGGTGAAAATTCCATTTGCTAGTGTTCTGGAGTTGTTTAGACCTCCATAGCCCTTAAGACTTGGTCCCCATACACCTGAATCAGCACACCTATGCTAAATGTCGGGTTTCCAATATTGTACGAACCTTTATATCAGAGCACGCCTCCTCACTCCATGTTTCCACGGGGGAGAAATCTCTGTTTCCCTTTTTGTTCCAAATAAAGCCCAGGCTTTATTACTAAGCATAGCAAGTTCAGGTCTCACTTCCCAGAGGTTTGCCCCCCAACTTTGGGCATGTGGCCTTCCGAGCTGGCCTCACGCTCCCATCAGACCACTCGATTTTCAGGGTTTGCTGTCACCAAGTCCGTGGACCCATGACCTCCTCGTTGGTGCTTTTTGTTGTTAACACCAGTGACTTTTTGCCCTGGAAGTTTTTAATGTTCCTCTCATTCCTTTCCTATTTTGTTGCCACATATGCACTTCTGTATTTCCAGGACAGGAAGCTGGTGTGAATTTTTGAAACCTATTCACCTGTACACGTAGTATCACATCAAAGAGTGTGTGAATTCCTGTTTTTTACAGTAATGTCTTGTTTTATTCTCACCTGGATTTTCTGCCTTTCACTAGCAAAGGGTATACAAGCTGAGCCTTTCATAGGCATCCATTGATCTCCTGGCACATGTTTCCTGACACACTGTCTACCCAGAGCCATGCTCGCCTTGGGGTGGACAGGTGAACACAGCAGTAATGCCCATGCCTGGGCCTGCGTTTACTGAAAAGCTTGTATACTCTCATGTATTCTCAGAATTCAGTATGTTCTTTCTACTGAAGTGGGATTACCTGTATTAACTGTTTACAAAAATGGAGATGGATTAATAATGTAATGTTAGCATATATAAGAAGAGTTTTCAAATACCAAAGCTATGTATTGTCATCCGAGTAAAGAGCACACACCCCAGACATTTTTCTATTTTACTTGTTCAAATCTGTATCACTTCCCTATGAAGTACTTATAAGCTTAGAGAGTTTATTGGATATCTTTGGAAGCTTGATTCTATTTCTTTTCTACCAAAATAATTCTGAACTAGGGTTGTTTGCCTTGTGAATGTGGAAGAGGTAGTAAGAGTCTTTTTTATCTCCTGTATCCGATGTGAGCCTTTCATATGTACCTTAGTGAGATAAGAGAATACAAACAGTTAAAATAGCACGTGTGTCTTAGAAGTATGTGCTGTATTTGTTTTCTTGAATCCTTTTTGCCAGTTACCTTTTTTCTTAAGTAGATACTGGTAATAAATGACAAATTTGTCTCCAATTGAATGCAGTAAGAATGTTTTACCTCTAGAAGATTTAACACGTAACATCTTTCTTACCCATTCCTAAAGTTGACAGTAAATGATATTTCTAGCTCAGTGACTTCATACAGCTTTAAGAAGTAATTTCTGTCTCTTAAAAATCAAAGTACATTTACATCATTAGTTTTTTTCTTTTTGGAAATAACCTTAGAAAGTACTGATTTCACTCATATTTCTAAATTTAAAACCATATCCTTTATAGGAGCCTTTTTTTTAAGCCTACATAATTTACCAGATTTTTTTTTTTAAACAAAGCAAGCTTATGTCTACTCATGAGAACAGAAATTCAGTATTCTCTCCTGCAAGTCAACCAGCCTCTGCCTTGAACTAAGGAATCATGCAGTGTTTTCTGGAAACAGTTGTTGTTTAAGCACTGAATCTCCAAACTCCTGTTAGAGAAGGCAGCTGGGTACTGACAGCTCCCAAATATTCAGGAGTTGTTTTATCTGAAAAACTAGCGTCCTTGGCTCCAAAGGCTTTTTTCTGTATGTCTGGCTTTACATTATTTTTCAAATGCACCTGAACAATTAAGGGAAGATTTTTCCCTTGTTAAAAAACAAACATTCTTTTGAGTGTCTACATAGAGACAAACTTGGGCTGCTTCAAGGTAAACCAACAACTAATACATTCCACAGCTACCATTTTTATTATAGGAAAACAAGACCAGGGAAAGCAAACTCATATCACAGGTCTGTAAAGACCAGGAAATGGCCTTGGGTTTCTAAAGAAACAGTTTCATAACACTTCCAGGGAGAGGCTGGTTGTTGGTTCACTTGTTCTTTTATAATTTCTTGCTTTTTCTGTCCTTAATGTTTCTGATAGATTTTTTCCATGCTTTGATTCTGTCACATAAGAAAATGCTAAAGTAAAATATGAGTCCCCTTATGACTCTGAAAGTCTAATTTCTACTCACTTGACAACAGTAATAGAAGAGAATGATTTTATAGGGTGAATGGTTCTTTTTTTTTTTTTTTTTTCTTCCCAAATTAGCTATTTAAGTACCTGGTGCAAGAGGATTACAAAATTTAACTCCCTAAGGCCTAAAAGTATTTCATTAAGGATTCATTTCTGATGTGATATGCTTACTTCATTTTTTCTTCCATGCATGTTGTCTGAAATGTCACCTGTAACCAGCGAATCCATTTCATTACCTTGTCACCTTTTTCTCCTTCCGGTTGTTTTGATAGCCAGGCTTCCTGTATCCATCCCCTCACCGTCACCCCGGTCTGATCTCCTCTCCGGTCAACTTTGAGCACATCTATCACATGACTGTTAATTCTGCTGAAAAATTTCTCTCTCCTGACTTCATAAACCCTGAACACCCCCCGTGTCTGCGCTCTGTCCCCGGCACACCCAGCCTCACGGCACTGAGGGTACGAACCGCTGCATCAGGCATCCACTTGTACTAACCCACGTGGCCGTCCTCTGCCTGCTGCCTCAGTAACTCTGCCGAGGGGATACACTCTCTGAGCCATTCCCCCTCTTGCTGGACTTCTGTTCTTCCTCCTCCTCTTCCTCTTCCTCCTCCTCCTCCTCTACTTTCTTCAAGTCCTGTTGTCTTCTTTTGAAGAACAGGATGAGGACTGGGGAGGATGTGAGTTTTCTTTTTGAAACTATATTGAAAGTTTTTCTGTGTTTATTAGAATGCTTCCCACTGTGGTATTTTCCATCACAGAGACCATGATGAGAAACATCCTTAAGAGGGTCTTCATTCTATCCAAACAAATAGGGACCCCAGCATTTCTGAATTTTTCATAACTTATTCAGAGAAGTGTTTTGTATTTAGTGAAATTAAGGTCTAGTGTTTGCTATTCACAGGCCTTCTAGCTACAATAAACTCCTTTGAAAAAGTTTTAAAATCTCCAAAATAAAAAATATAATACAACAGTATTAATGAATAACAGTAAAAAAACTACAGTAAAAGAAGCTAGTCTTCCAAATCTTTGAGTTGCTGGTGTGCCTTTAATTCCAACCAGGATCCAACATAAGAGAAATAAATTGAAGAGAGAAATCACTGCCTATGCCACATTCTGAAGGCCGGTCCAACGGGGCACCAGCCAGCAGCCTGTCCCCTCAGCCTCAGGTCTTCGTAACCAGTGACTTGGTGGGGGCCAGGGGCCAGCGCCCACTACCACTGAGTATCCATATTTCCACCAAGAGATATATGCTTGTACTTCTAATTGCAAAGGAGCGTTTTCTCAAGTTAGTGTTACGATAAAATGTTTGGATCAGATCATGCAAACCCATCCTTCATAGTGCCCTCTGGTGTTGAGAAATCATGGCATCAACTTTTTATTTGTATATGTAGTAAATTAATTTTCCAGTAAAACTAGCTGTGGGATAAGTTTATTTTCATACTTTTGTTTGTATTTTAAAATTATTCTAAATTATGTTTTAAATGTCATTGACCTAAAACTATAATGTATCTTAGTTAACAAAATAATTATTTATGACAAAATAAGCCTTAATTTCGAGGCATATTGCAGGCAGCAGATCCTAGAACAATGTACAAATCTGTCAAGAATTTTTCATGTAAAAAAGATGGTGGAAATGTTGCTTAACTTCATCATTTATAAATAGAAATACAGTTCTGGCAGGGGAACTTTTACCCTGATCTTAACCATATTTGTACATGATAAGGACCAGCAGGTTAGGTTTCATATCACTTGATAGTGAAGTTCAGCTATAGCTGACTGAATGATAAACTGTTAGGATTTTTTAAAATAAAACATCTTCTATGTATCATTCTTTTATTACTTCAACATTCAGTGTCACTAAAGAGCTGATATATTTTTTATAGGCTTTGTTTTTTGCCCTTTTGCTTCGGGGCAGGTTTGTTCAGGAGGAAAGAACGGCACCACGGTATCTTAGGGTGGTAGCCGGAGCAGTAACAGTGCAAGGGCTGGAGCCGCTCGTCCCCGCCTCCCACACTTTTCTTTTGCTGCCTCATGTGCATTTCGCTAGCGCCTTGCAGGGATGCTCTGGGATGCGTGAATTTGAAATGTTAGCACTGTTCCCGTTCACAATTTCTTTCTTTTTTTTTTTTTTTTTTAGAAAAAGAGTAAAGCATTTGCCTTTAACAAATAACACTAGGAATTACATGGACTTTGCAAATTTGATTCATGAACCAAAACCACTGTGGTTGAATTTGGGGCCAGCCAGCCAGCCCTCCAGCCTTCTTTCAGTGTGTGTGATTCTGCAAAATGTGTGATTTGGAGTTTTTCAAGTGTTGTTAGTGCATGTGTTGTAGGGCTGGCTTTGGTCCTGTGTTACTTGTTTTGTGGTAATCTCCTCCAGCTGTCAGCCCTGACAGCCCTTCAGGTCTCAGAACATCGGCGTTGCCGAGGAGGCCATGGGTTTATGTTCCCAGCTGTGTTCAGGCAGCTTGTCCCACATACCACCTCTCCGGGGGTGTGGCTTTCCAGTCATCCTGTGGCCCATTTTCCTACCTTGGACACCTTGGAAAAATCATTCACTAATTAGATGAAAAACTTCTCAAACCAATATTCCAAAGTTAAATCACTTCACGTAGGCCATGATTGCTGTGAAAGTTCTGTATATGACTTGATTCTGTTCTGTTTGTGTGAGGCAGTAAGGATGCCTGGTGACTGAGGCTGGGAACATATGAAGGCACATCTGTCGTGCCAGTGAAACATTTGCTTGAAGGAATGTACTCTTAATTGATTCTCCTCCAAATGGGATTATTCAGCTGTTGAATTATCCTAAGCAAAGAAGAATCTCATACGTAGTAAAAGCTTTGTTTCATTCATCTGCAAATGTCCGTGTAATTCTACCATTCACTGTCACTTCTAACCAAGTAACTGTTACTGTTCTCCCAACAAAACAGTTTCTTATTTGTGCATAAGTGTTTCAGTGAGCATAAGGATCAGCACTTCTTGTTTGGGCTGAAGGCTCCTTCTCTTCGTTAGGGCTTCAGTACCTTTGTGGACAGAAGGGGTTGTGTTATCTGTTCCTTCTTCTGTTTTGCTCTGGTCAAGATCATTTTGTTCTTGAAATTACAGTGAACAGAACATCAGCTTCTGTCTGCTTGAAGAATTTTCGTTCTCTTTTGTTTGTAGAACCCTCGGCCTCAGGAAAGTCGGACAGTATTCAGTGGCTCAGTCAGTATTCCATCGATCACCAAGTCCCGTCCTGAACCCGGTCGCTCCATGAGTGCCAGCAGTGGCCTGTCGGCAAGTAAGTGGCCTCGAATGCAGGAAGGCAGGTCTCACCTTGGGCCTCCTGTGCGCATTTGTGCGTTACCAGAGAGCCCCAGGGTGGCAGCCCCTGCTGGCTATGCCCAGTAAGCACAGTGCAGGTGTGAAGCACATGGTCAAGGAGCCCTCTTAGAGCACAGGCCACCTCAGAGACAGACCAGTCACCCTGCAAAGCATGCTGATAGGGATCCGCAGGGAATAAACAGGGGCAGCAACAGAGCCAACCAGGGGCAGCTGTTGGCGTGAACCCTACCAAGCATTGGGAGAATCGTGTCTCCTTCCAGGGGTGCAGTCACGTTTCAGTCCTGTCTGATGGACAGAGGGGTTGCGGGGCGGCAGCGGGATCTTGGTGGTTGGGAGTGACAGAAACTAAAGTGCATGCGGTAGGTAGGTAGGTAGGTAGGTCAAGCAGGGGCTTGGAGAACAAGGTGAGACTTTTTCTTTTTTACTGGAACAGAAAGCCTTTGAAGAATTTTAAGTAGGGAAGGACTTATATCCACTTTGCTCCAGGCTGCCAGACGGAGAGTGGGCTGGCAGAGTGGCCAGGTGCGCTGCAGGGGGCCTCGGCCGGTGGAGGAGGAGGAGAGGAAATGGTCTCCAGATAAACTTCCGGAGGCAGAAACACTAAGACTCCGAGATGAACTAGCTGCGGGAAGGCAGGCGAGGGGAGGAGTTCAAAACGCTGTGCTGCCAGACAGGTGGTGGTAGGATTTCCTGCCACTTGCGAGGGGCCGGCCGCGTCCCGGACCTGCGCAAAGGCCCCGAAGCCGAAAAACCATCAGCCTGTTAGGGTAACTGAGAGGGCTGGGGACGGGTTCAAGAATCTACCCTTTTGCCACAAAAGCAAGATAAGATTCATCATTCATTCAGTAACCATTTTTAAGGACCTGTTAGGTATCAACTCTCCCGCCAGGGTGCAGAGGGTAGCGCCACCCCTGACGAGTACCTGCTTTCAGGCGCTTGCGGTGTGTTGTCGCCCTGCGATTTCCACTCTGAACGGCAGCATCTCATCTCGGCCTCCATACGGAAGCCTGAGCTAACGGCCAGGGGGAGAGGAAACGGTGCTCCATGATATGCTCACGTCCAGCTGCGGGGCGGGAGCCGCTTTTCCTCGGGGAGGAAGGGTGTGCCGCAGGCACTGTTCATCCGAATGGGACACAGGCCGCCAAAGGCAGCTCACCTCAGAGAGAGAGGAAGGGACCGCTGGAATACTTGGCTGACTTCAAAATTACGGTTTCATCTCGCTGAGTTCACTGAGGTCTTTGGTAATTCCTGGGTCACATGCAGTGATCGTCATGCGGTCACTGTAGCTTCTAACTTGGGGGCGACTCCTCTGGGCCCAGGACTGCTCTCCGCCACTTGCTCAGAAGCAGCGCCGCACCGGCTTAGAGGTCAGAGTGTAACTTGGGGTGGTGACACGCGCGCAGCCCCGAGCCCCAACTTGTGTCATCGTAACTTGAGTGAAACCTCTTCCTTCCCCGCGACCGGTCTGTGAGAGGATCAGGTCGCACCGAGCGCAGTCTCACATTTAAAAGCCAGTCAGTCCACAGCCCTGTGTGTTGCCCGTGCCCTTGGACGGTGTCCCAGCCTTGGCCGCCCGAGGCTGCGGCGTTTCCTCCTGCGCTGGTGGTTGGTCACGCAGACACTGACGTCAGCGCCCGCGCGTGCGCAGCTGCAGGGAGCAGGGCGCGCCAAGGATGACCCTTCGCTGAGTGGGTTCCCCTCGGGCCACGAAGACGTCAGTATTTTGGTGGCCACTGGGTACATAAGTTATACCAGTCGTCTTTTGACATTTTTATTGAATTCTTAATACAAAAACCCCACAAAATTGGGATTTGTTAAACTAACAAAAAGCTAAAATAGTCACAGTTTGTATCTGAACATAGTCTTTTATGACCAGTGGTCTTAATATTGAAGCCTAGCAAGATTAAAACATTTTTAAGCAAAAATTTTAAAATAATAGGGAATACTAAGAGCTTTGCACCCCGGGATTTTGCCCTGCAGGATGAAATTGCTTAGGTTCCTTCGTTTTTTCGTGAGCGTTGTCTAGAAGTGAAGTGACGGCTGTGCCTCACGTGGGGTGGCCTTTGTCTGGGGCGGGGGATGTGCCGCGCTGCCACGTCGCTCGGCCCGTCTTGAGCACCTGCGGTGCACCAGGCCCTGTGCGGGCCCTGGCGGGGCAAGGCCGGCCGTGCATGGGGACGACGCGGGCCCTGGGTCCAGCATCACAGCACCCGCGCCTGAGGGAGGTGGCGCGCGGCCGTGGGAGCGCCGGGCAGCTGGAAGGACTCGAGGGCGGTCTCGTCTGAGTGGGGACCTACAGGGCTGATTCCGTGGGCTTGTCCAGCAAGCAGGGCAGTCCGGGCACGGCCAGCACGCACTGTCCACTCCCCGGGTGTCCTAATGGCTGCCCGGGAGCAGGACCAGCCGCGGATGAGCCTGGGAGCCAGGGTGACCCGGCGGGACTCCCGGCCCTTCCGTGAGGGGCTCCAAGCGGCAGGCGGGGGCGGGGACCCGGGGCCGTGGGGAGGATGGCTCGCCACCCCCTTCGGCCTCTGTCGAGTGCCACCTCCCCGGCGTCCTGCAGGGTCGTCGGCACAGAACGGCAGTGCGCTGAAGAGAGAGTTCTCCGGCGGAAGCTACGGCGCCAAGCGGCAGCCCCTGCCCTCCCCGTCCGAGGGCTCGCTGTCTTCCGGAGGCATGGACCAAGGAAGTGACACCCCGGCCAGAGACTACGACGGGGAGGTGAGTGAGTGCGGCGTGTGGGCGCTGTCTGGGGCTGGGGCGCCGGTGTGTGCGCCGTCAGCCGCGGCGGCCAAGCCCACCGCTCGGGTCGCAGACTCCAGTGTCCCGGAGGCGCTCCGACTCCTCATGGCTTTTGTGTGAACGTGACCTGCCTCCCCAAAGGCCCGTGAGCGTGTGTCGTGCTCTGTGTCTCTTAGCTCGGGAAGGGGGCTTGGTCCTGACAGGGGGGAAGTCCCACGAGGTCATGGGGGGGGACGGCTGCGGTCACCTGAGGCCCTCCTGCCCCTCCGCCTGTCGCTGACGCCTCCTTCTGGGCCTCGCAGGACTCCGACTCCCCGAGGCATTCCACAGCTTCCAACAGCTCCAACCTGAGCAGCCCGCCCAGCCCGGCGTCCCCGCGGAAGACCAAGAGCCTCTCCCTGGAGAGCACGGACCGCGGGACCTGGGACCCGTGACCCGCCTCAGCCCCCGACACCCAGAGCCGCTCCTCTGGCTCAGCCGCCCGCCCCGCTCTCCCCTCCGTCTCTTCCTCCGCCTCTCTCGCCGGCACCAGGGCTGGCGGCGGCGGGCGGGAGTCGGAGTGTGACCGTGGCTCCCGGACCCTGCCCCTCCGCTTCACGGCGACAACCATAAAGGCAGACGTTCATGGAGCAGCTTAGATTAACACTGACTTCATTTCATACCCTTAGAGTTGCTTTCCGTACTATTTTACCCGCGCCCCCAAACGGTAGCTTCAGTAGACCGATGACGCAAAGTTGCAAGCGCTACGGTAGGATTAGACAGACTTTGTTTTCTCGGCACGTGTCAGTGTAGTCCCCGGGCGGCGCACGGGTCCTCGGGCGGGTCCTGGAGCCGCCGCCAGGCACTGTCCGCGCCCGCAGTGCGTGTGGACTCGGTCGTTGCCAGTCAGCCCTTATTAACGAAAACAATGCCTATTTTACTACAATGCAGAGTTTAAAGAAGTACACAAATGTAGAGGTTAAATACTGAATGTACATAGTGAAAAGAAGCATCTTGTATTCAGTGAAAGATGGATGCATATATAAGAGAGCATTTAATTTAAAGAAGTGTGTTGTTTCTTGTCTGTTTTCCAGCTAAGTAATTTAAACAGCAGAAAGGCCTCGAGCTATGCTTGCGGAGGGAGAGTGCGAGGACTCAGGGTTCCCCTCGGTGCCGGGTCCTCCCGCTGGGGCAGGGCCCAGTCCCCCCGGGAGCTGTAGGGAACCCTGCAGACTGCAGTGTTGTGGGGTTGGTGTACACTGGGCACCAGACTTTCGACATTTGAAGCCTCTTCAGCAGCAGCATCACAAGGCAGATTTCCTTCTATCCAAGACCTTTCTTTTTCTAGTAGAATTGAGCCACGCTTCTCATGTTTGATGTGGTGGTACCTTCTGCAGATGAATGTAGAAATGCAGTTTTGTTACCTTCTGATCCCTTCCATCTGACACAAGGAACGCAGTGGCTTCTGAAGGGCCATGAGAGGGTCTTAGAAGTGCTTTTCTTCCTGGGCTAATCCCATCCCCCTAGTGGCAGTGAGGTGTCTGTCCCCAAGCTGAGCCAGTGTCTCAGGGAGGAGTCTGTTTTGAGTGTGGTGCCAGCTTCCTCAGATAAGCCTGGGAAAGGGGTTTAATTACCAAATAATAGAAAACCTCAAATGCAAGAACTTGAACAGCCTTAACCAAATATTCTTTCCCATACGCAGTGGGTAATGAACGTGTCCATAGGGCATGGGCAGGAGGTCTGCCCATTGTGGGCAGCATATGCTGCCTTGACCGGATAAGCTTTTCCCCCTCATTTGCTACATTGTGTAGTTAGTTACATTTCCATTTGAATTCCTGCTGCTTTAATTACCGCCAGGAGATGAGATGCAGAACCAGAACTTTTCCTCCTCATTTCACCAGTTAAGCACATGAGTAGAGAAAGAGATAGAAATAAACCTATCTCATGGAAGTAAAGAGAATTCTCTCCTCTTTTTCTTTTTTATCTAAATTTGAGAACTAGAAACAGGATTTTTCTTCCCTCTCTTTGAACTTCAACTAAAGTGGAAGCGTTTGCCTGCAGCTGCAGGGTCGGAAGGCTGTCAGTGACCCTGAGTTCACGCCGCTGCCCTTAGCAGCTGTGCCTGCCTTCTAGAACACTGCAGGCCACAGGGAACCAAGCCTGCTTCCAAGTTGATGCTGCTCTGTGGAGAAGGTCATTGAGGTTCAGTGACAGAAGAAAAGAACCTGTTTGGGGATTATATTGCAAACGGTTGCAGTAGAAAAGTTAAAAATAATAACGTTAAGCTTTGACATTTAGATGTTCTGAGCTAGGAACTCACTCAGATGTGACAGTTTTTCTTTGGTTGGGCCTGACTTACTGCACAGTTCTAATCTCCCAGATCTTTTTGCTTTTGGAAAAGAAGTGTCATGGAAGAATATTTTGTACCTCTGGTATCTAGGGTTGGATCTTGAGTTGGGTTATTGCCATATGACTCTGGTAGCTCCTTAAACTTGGCATTTCCCAGGAGAGGAGGGAAGCAACCAGTGAGCCAGTGACTGCGTGTCTGGCCAGCTGCCCCCTCCCCTCCTGACCCTCCCTTTCCTCTCCATTCCTTCTTCCTCACATACCCGCCACCTGCTTCTCTTCACTGGGACTCTGTACTAAGTCATTAGTTTATCTCTTGAACAACTAAGTATTTGTTGCCTGCAGGTGCTTACTTTTTAAAGGATACTTTTAGGATCAAAATATAACCCTACTGAAGCCTGGACTCCACTAGCGAGTCGTACCCTTCAGCCTCCCAACAGGGCAGATGGGAATGAGCTTGTTCTGGCTGCCCGGCTCATAGGTTGTCACTTTCCTGTTAACCCAGTGAGTTGCAGCCCAGCACTTGCGTTTTCTGTAGCAATCGTACGTGGTACGGGCCCCACATGTGACTAGATTCTAACAGCAGGACTCGGGAAGAAATACTGACGGGGTTCAGTTTGGCAGGTTCCCAAGATATAATGATCACCCTACCAGTCTCATCCCCAACACGAAGCAGGCACCTTCAGGAGCTTCTAAGAAGAACGATTCGAAAAGATGGGAAAGAGTGCCAGGGAAACAGGAAATAGTGATCACTCAAAGGGATCGGTAGCCGGGATCACGGTAGTTTCTGTGCCGTCTGAGGTCACCCTTGTTTTTGTGGAGGACATTTTAAAACATACACAGCAGCAGGAACTCAGTTCTCTTAGTAGAAAGGAAAAGTTAATGAAGGGAGCTTTCTGACATAGCCTGAAGTATTGGTATCTGGTGCTATTTACATCTAGCCAATTTGTAGTCGACCCTTGAATTCTAATTTAATCTTGTCATGTGCTTTGGGTGTATGAAATTATGTATATACACATATTTCTTTTTACCAAAAACAGAAGCCTTCCTTCTTATCAAACGAGTATTAAAGTATACTTCACTTCTTTAATTAGGTGTGAACACGCACACAGCACACACCCTGCTAACTTAGTGACTTGCTTTCCCAGGGAGCACAGTGTTCAGGCTATGAGTTACAGCTGAAAAGGGTCTCTCTCTAGCTTTCCAATCAGTTCTTGTACCCAAGCTTCAGGGAAGACTCTGAAATTCATATTATGTTTACAGCAACAATCTGCCATTCCCTGGCTGTCTCTCAGCCTTTCTCTGCTTTCTGCGTTGTTAGAATCATGTCATTTGGTTTCTTGGCAGCCACACCTACTTCTGTGAAAGCCCAGTTGGCATTTATGTGGACTCAGGTACCTTAGAGAAGAGCCAGAGCAGGGCTAGGCGGACATCCCCTACCCCCACGTACAGCAGGGCCCTTTGCCTGCCTTTGGCCGTGATCGCACCCTGTGGTCTCGGCTGCACGGGGCCTTGGGATGCTCACCGACCACTTTGCGGACTGAGTGGCACTCTCAGCAGCGGTCACACTTTGCCACTTCCCAAATCCGCTGGGCACAGCAGGGAGGTAATGGGCACTTCCCTCCTCACCACCCCAGGCCAAGCCCCTCATTACACTTCCTTGAGCCCATCTCTAAAACCTCTTTCTTTGTTATGACTTCAGTTGACACTCAAGTCCAGTGTTTTCTGCAGAGTCCCTTGCTTCACCAGAGCTCCATCTCCCAGCCTGGCACTGGCCAGCAGGCCAGGCCTCTCGTCCTCCCCAGGGGCAGCCCTGGCACACAGAACCTTGTCCTTTTTGGGGGTATGGGGGAGGTTGACAGAACCAAATCAACCCTGAAATTTCATGAAAACAAAATGACCCTTTTTATTTGATAGCATAATATCATTTGTTTCATAAGTTCTTTAGGGTTTTTTTCTCATTGTAATATTACTGTACAGTTTTGCATGGCCTAGGTGTAATCATTTTTTTGTTTAGAGTATAATGCTGACAAATGATGTGCATATGGAAGGGGAAAAGATGTTGCTTTGGCCTTTTATTACTTCCTCATTTCATTTTGTTTGGTTTTCTGCCCTCGGTGTCTTAGGGAAGTTTATAAGAGATTCTCTGCTACCAAACAGTGGTGTGGATTCTTTTGCACAGAAATATTTAAGGTGGGATAGTCAAAAATGTAACAGAAGACTCCTCGCCAATATTTTATGTCGGTATCACTTAATATTAACCAGACTTTGATGTATTGCAATAAAACAGGGAACTGTTAGAATTGAGTATTTTGTCTTTTTTCCCCTGATTAAAAAGTCTGAAGAATGGAGAAAAGGTGACCGACTCTTTCATCTTGTAGTGCAGGCCCCCCTGTGCGTCCAGGCTTCCTCCGTACGCTGCAGAAGGACATGGGGTTAGTTTAATCCGGGACTCTCAGTTCCTTCCACAGCTCAGGTAAGAGTTGTGTGCCGTTCTCTTGAAGCTTTCAAGTCCTCTCTTCTGGTCAAAACTTCCTACTACCTGTATCAGTTGGCATGGCCAGATTGCCTCCATATCTTGGTTATTACTAACACGGCTGCAATGAACATTGAGTGTATATATCTTTCCAGGTTAGTGTTTTGGATTTCTTTGAGTAAATACCCACTCTATTTTTAATTTTTTGAGCAGTCTTCATACTGTTTTCCATTGTGGCTGCACCAATCTATAGTACCACCAACAGTTTATGAGGCTTCCCCTTTCTCCACGTCCTCACCAACACTGGTTTTTGTTGATTTATTGATGATAGCTATTTTGAAAACAAATGGTGTGAGGTGATACCTCATTGTGGTTTTATTTTGCATTTCCCTGATTAGTGATAGTGAGCATCTTTTCATATGTCTGTTGGCAATTTGTATGTCTTTTTTGGAGAAGTGTCTGTTCAGGTCCTCTGCACATTTTTTAATTGGATTGTTTGTGTTTTGGTGTTAAGTTGTATGAGTTCCTTATATATTTTGGTTATTAATCCTTTATCAGATGTATAATTGGTGAATACCTTCTCCCATTCAGTAGGTTATCTTCTTTTGTTAATGGTTTTCTTTGCTGTACAGAAACTTTTTAGTTTGATGTAGTCCCATTTGTTGTTTTTCTTTTGTTTCCCTTGCCGGAGAAGACATATTCAAAAAGATACTGCTAAGAGTGATGTCAGAGTTTACTGCCCACGCTTTCTTTTAGGACTTTCATGGTTTCGGGTCTAAGTCTTTAATCCATTTTCAGTTTATTTTTGTATGTGGTGCAAATAAGTGGTCCAATTTAATTTTTTTTTTTTTTTTGCATGTATCTATCCTATTTTCCCAGCACCACTTACTGAAACTACTAGCTTTTCCCCATATGGTGTATCCTTCCCTCCTTTTTTGTATATCAACTGTATAAACAAGGATTTATTTCTTGGCTCTCTATTCCAATGATCTGTGTGTGTTTTTATGTCAGTACCAAACTGTTTTGAATAATGTAGCTATATGGTATACTTTGATATCAAGGCATGTGGTACTACCACTGTTTTTACCTCAAAATTTCTTTGGCTATTCAGGATCTTTTGTGGTTCCATATGAATTATATTTTAGGATTAGCTGTTCTGAGAATGCCAATGGTATTTAGATAGGGATTGCATTGCATCTGTAGATTGTTTTAGGTAATATAAGGACATTTTAATGATGTTAAGTCTTCCAATCCATGAGCATAGTATATGCTTCCATATATTTGTATCTTCAGTTTTTTTCTTCATTGTCTTATAGTTTTGAAAGTACACATCTTTCACTTCTTTGGTTAAATTAATTCATAGATATGATATGTTTTTTGATGCAGTTATAAATGGGATTATCTTTCTGTTTCTCATCATTAATCGCAACCAATTTCTGAATATTAGTTTTATATCTGGAATTTATTTTTCAGTTAATAGTTTTTTAGTGAAATCTTTAGGGTTTTCTTTTCTGTGTCTATACTCATCAAGGATATTAGCCTGTAATTTTTTAATTTTTATTTTTGTAATGTGTTTGTCTGATTTTGGTATAAGGGTAATGCTGGCTCTATGGAACAAGTTTGGAAGAATTCCTTCCTCTTCGGTTTTTTAAAAAATAACTTTAAAAGCATAAGTATTAATTCTTCTTTGATTGTTTGGTAGAATTCACCTGTGAAGCCATCTGGTCCTGGACTTTCATTTATTAGAAGTTTTTTACTGCTTCAGCTTCACTACCAGCAATTGGTCTGTTTAGATTTTGTAGTTTCCTAGTTCAGTCTTATCAGGTCATAAATTTATTTCTTCTAGATTGTTAAATTTGTTGGCACATATTTTTTCCATAGTATTCTTTAATGGCCCTTTGTACTTCTGTGGTGTCATAATTTTTCTTTCATTTATGATTTTATTTGGGCTTTTTTCCCTTGATTTGGCTAAAGGTTCATCAGTTGTATTTATCTTTCAAAGAACCAGCTGTTTTATTTTTTCTATTGTTTTTTAGTTTCTATTTTATTTTTGCTCTGATGTTAACGATTTACTTTGGGTTTCATTTGTTCTTTTTCTAGTTCCTTTTGGTGTAGAGTCACAGGTTTTCTTGCCTTGAGGTAGGCCTGTGTAACTATGAAATTTACTCTCTGAACTAAGTACTTTTGCTGCATCCCATAAATTTTGAAAAGTTGCATGTTTCAAAGTAGTTTTTTATTTCCTGTTTGATTTCTTTTTTGATCCTCATTGATTGTTTAGGAGCATGTTGTTTAGTCTCACATATTTGCAGTTTTTTTCCAGTTTTCTACATGGAACTGATTTCTAGTTTTATGCTGCTGTGGTTGGAAAAGATGCTTGATATGACTTTAGTTTTCTTGAATTTATTGGAACTTGTTTTGTGGCCTAGTATGTGATCTATTATGGAGAATGTTCCATGTGCAAAAAAAATGTATTCTGCAGTTTCCAGATGAAATGTTCCGACAAGGAATCGGCAGGTGGTGCTGAGCACCAGGTCTTTCCTTCAAGGGGCAGCAGCTGTCAGGGAGACTACCCCAGACCACGCCATCCTGCCCCATGAGCCCGGCGTGTCTGTTACTCATTAGTGCAAAATTTCAGAGAGATTTTCCTTTAAGAACCCTTAAAACCTATATAAGAACCTACTTTGGACCAGCGCAGTCTCTCCAAGTTCTTTACCCCAGTGAACTTTTCAGGGTGTTCCCCGTCTGTTTGAAAGGCCTCTGCTGAATGTTCAGAATGCACCCCCTCACCTGGGCATTCAGGCGCACGGGAAACGCCACTTTTTAGGAAGTACTGCTCAGCTGATCTCTCAAAGTGGTATCACTGCAGCTCAGGCCAGTGCGGACCCACTAGGGGTTGTTGCCAATGTTGAGGTACAGCCCCCTGACAAGCTGTGGCTCTTGTGTATGTGTGGGGTAGGGCCTAGAGGTACGCAGTGGAGTGGCTAGGGTGGTGACACACGCTGTCCCTTGGTCCTTCTCCCTACAGCGCTCTTTTTGGTAAGGAATGTGTGCTAAGCCTTCCAGGTTCATGCACCAAAAGCCTCATGCTGGGAACATGTACAAACTTTTCAGGAGCCCCTGGAGACAGGATGGAGTGTGACATTGACCTTGGGTTCCTCAGCGTCAGCTCAGAGCCCTTTACGAATGAAAGGATTAACGCCACAATGGTAGGATGTTTTGTTTTTATTGAAACAAGTAAATCAGACAATTACAAGAATTTTACAAAAATTAACAGAACCTGTGCGGGCCCCTCACATCTACCCAGGTGACATCCGCACATTCATGTCCCACACCGTTCTGTAGCAGGGGCTGGGAGACGAGAGCTGGCCCTTTCCCCCTGTGCTGCTCCTGGCCCTGCCCACGGGGGGCAGCAGTTCTCAGAAAGCTCAGCGACCAGCCAGAGTGCAGGCATGAGCCTCACCAGGTTCAAAGAACTGGTTGGCCCACTCAGACCTGACTTCTCCCAGCTGCAGGTCACAAGCTGGAGAGAAAAAAGAGCAAAAACACAAATCTCATTCTAGAAACATATACACACACACAAACCTTGTATACTTGTTCAGTAGCATCCAGAAAGGCTTCTCTTTGTTTTTTGGTGGCAGGGATTTGGAGGGAGTAGTCTCTGTCTTCTGATTAACATTCACATTAGGTAAAACCCTTGTTACTAAAAAGGAGAAGGGAGTAAAATTGCCTTTTTATCTTCATCTAGAGTATTTGAGAGGGTGAATAAAACAACTGTTAGGTGCTGACAGAGTAGTCGGGGTTCACTTTCATTCTGGCACATCTCATCCCATATCCTCTTAGCAATAAAAACCGTGATAAGCGCAGGTAACGGGGCTCCAAGCAGCGTCCCCTCCCCATCGGAGCCAGCCACCCTCTCTCCTTGGGCAAAGGACTTCAAACGGAGCATCACCACCACCAGCTTCCTACTGGTTTCAGCTGCACAGGAGCAGAAAGTTTGCACTGAGCGGCTACTGCTCGGCCCTCCTCTTGCAGTAGTTGCTGTAGGCCTCCTCAAACATGGCCTTACAGGGGAACTTGGCCTTCAGCTTGGAGCAGATGAGGAAGGAGCCCCCCATCTTCCTGTGCAGTGAGTAGGTCTCCTCGGGGGGTGGGATGAGCCGGTGCTTGAGCATGACGGGAATCAAGTTGTGGATCTTCTCGGTGGTGCTCTGGGTGCCGAAGTCGAAGGGCTCCTCCGAGGCGAAGGCCTCGCCCAGGATGAGGATGGCGTCCAGGTGGGCGTCTTCCATGGCCTGGAGGTGGAGAGGAAGGGGAAGCGGCCCTGAGCGCTCCCTGAAAGCTCAGTTTGGAAATCAAGGAGAGGGTCAGGTCAGTGAGGGTTTCGTATTTAACTGGATTGAATAATGGTTAACTGGAGCGTACACTCAAACCAATAGGGGCCAGGAAAGTGGCGTCAGGGTGTCCACTGGGCTCCACGTGAGACCAGAGGGACAGTGCGCCCAGCTTGGAGGCTCTCAGGTTCAGTTTGTACAAAACCGAGTCTAGAGTGCTGTGGTGACGGACGCAGGACCACCTGCGTCTCCTTCCCACTGTCAAGGAAAGGGCTGCTTCTGGAGGCAGGGACACTGCCTGCTGCAGTGTGCCGAGCCCTGAAGCCCAGCGTGACTGATGCAAGTCTCCAGTGGTGAGAGAAGGAAAAACGAGCTGCACGACAAGTTCCTTCTGTACCCAACTTGACAGCCCCTAAGCCCTGCCACCCTGAGAACCTTGAGCACTAGGCAGCCCGGCTTCCAGGTGCCAAGGTGGCCTAGGGCTCTAGAGACCCCTTGAGGGGGTTGCCACCTCTGATTTCACCCATTTGTAAACCAAGGTTCTGCTTAGGATTTCAGAGGAGAAAGGAGTCCACTGCCCCTACCCCCCCCCCCCACACACACACACAGGGAAGGCAGCCCACCCAGCAAACAGCCCCCTCAGGCCAGGCCCCTTGGGCCTGTGGCATCCACAGGAGCTCACCTTGACCTCGTAGCCGGTGAGGAACTTCATCTCTATGGATTTCTTCAGCACAGCCTCCCTGTCCCTGTCTGCAGCAGCCTTGATGATCTGGTTGGGGACACCGTGGGCAGAACGGAGGAGCTGCTGAGGGCCAGAAGTGCCCACCTGGCCCTCTTCCCCCCAAATGCTGCTGTGACCCTGTGTCTGCACTATCCCTTCCAGACACCTGGTGGGAGGTCCCAGCCAGGGCTGTGAGCCCAACAGGACCGTAGCCTCACCCACTGTCACCACACTGAGCACAGGTGGGGACACAGGACAGAAGCCCGGTCAGCCTCCCTCACTCCCTCCCACTCCCCACACACCCTGCCCCTACCTCGATGTAGACGTCAGTAAAGGACCTGTCAAATTCCCGAGTTGCTCCAAAGTCCAGAAGAGCCACCTGGGAAGGGGTGACGTCAAACAGAGGTTTGCAGGTGGGATTGGAGATCCCAGGTCTCAGAGCCCCTGCTCCTGCGGAGCTCTCAGGCCCCTGCACGTACCCTGCCCAGGGGCTCACCTTGTGCTGCTGGGGGTCGTAGAAGAAGTTGGACCAGTTGGGGTCTGTCTGCATGAAGTGGAACTCGAACAGCTCCCTCAGGCACAGGACCAGGATGTTGTAGCAGATCTGGGGCAGGCAGGATGGCCTTGTGATGGAGAGTCTGGGGCTGGGGAGCCCGACTCCCATGTTCCTCCAATCTCTCAGCCAGCCCCACTTTCTGCCCAGAGGGTATTTGATTCCAAGGGTACCACTTGGGGCAGCGGGTGGACACAGTAGGCCCCTGGTCCCCTTCAGCCACACAGGGAGCAACTGGAGGCTCCAAGGCAAGTGGCAGACACACCTCGTTGCGGATCTCCTGGCTCAGGTCCTCCGCCTGGTCCAGGGGGAAGCCAGACACCAGCTCCGTGGTAAGCACGTGAGGGCTGCAGAGCTCATCCACGATCTCAGGCACGTAGAAGAAGGGGTGATCCTTCAGGAACTCCCTGGCAAGGGGGGGAGGTCACACCCAGGACCCAGCTCCTCCCACACCCACCCTGGGGATGACACATGGGGCGACAAGGGACTGAGCCCACCAACTGGGTGGGCAGGATGTGGCTGTGGCCCCAGACTCTGACCACAGCCATGTACCCCTCAGAACCCTCCTCTCCTCCCCCACAGACGACCTAAAGATTGTCCCTCTGTCTCCCACTGTGGGGAAGCAACAGGCAAGGGGCCCGAAGCCCAGCCGCCCAGCACTGAAGCCCCGCCAGGAGCTGCACCTGAACTTCCTGGCACAGGCGGCCTCTCGCTCATAGTCGCACTCAAGTGCCAGCTCCCGCCTCAGCACATCGATCAGGTGCTCAGGGAACAGGCCTGGACCAGGGAGGGGGGCTTTAGGGTAGGCTGAGGGCTCCCCAGAGAGGGCTCCTCAGGTGCCCAGAGCCCACCCCAAATGCCTGCCATTGACCAAGAGCCAGCCCCAGACCTTCCGGAAGCATGTTGCTCATGTTCAGCACAGCCATGAGGTTGTTGACATCACTGTTGATGCTCTGGGCCACACCAGGGTACTGTGGGGGAGCAGAGGTGGTATCCCAGGTGGAGGCGGTCTCTCCCCACCAGCTGAGAGCTTCTCAGGAGTATCCCACCAGGACCCCACACCTTGGATGAGTCACAGCTGTCCCCTCTGCCACCCACTCAAGGCTCCAGCCTTCCAGCTCAGGCCCAAAGGAGATGATCGCTATGCCCTGTCCTTGCCCCACCCAAACTGAGCTTGCTGGGCGGCTCTCCACCTCCCACTGCCACTCGGCCAGTACCTGCTCAGCACCCAGAGCCACCCTGGTGCTGGGGCCAGAAATGATGGCATGGGCGCCCACACTACAGGGCCCAGGCTCTGCCCTCGCAGCCCCTGTGGGGACAAGTGCACGCACCAGGTGCCTACCTGGATCTTCATGGCCACCTCACGCCCGCCCTTCATTCGGGCCAGGTGCACCTGCCCAATGGAAGCAGCTGCAAAGGGCCGCTCCTCGAAGTACTCCAGCTTGTCCCGCCAGTTGGGGCCCAGGTCGTTGTTGAGAGTTTTCTGGAGGGAGAGGCCAGGGTGGGGCTGTGAGCATAGCCCAGCCACGTGGGGCACCCTGAGGAGCACCCACAGCCAACCCCTCCCACGCAAGGAGAGAAGTGACAGGAGGACCCAGATGCCTCCATGCACAGCCTGCCTCACCGTCATCTGTTTCAGCGGCATGAAGTCCGCGCTCTGCCTCACACGCTCGAAGATCTTGGCCAGGTGGGGGTTGATGAAAGCGTCATCTGGAAGGACCAGAGAAGTCAGAGCAGAGGGCTGACCCCTGAGAAGGAAGGGGCATAGGCCAGGAGCCGAGTGGCCACCGTGCTCACCCTGCCGCAGTGCGGTCTCCTGGGAGAGGCTGCTGTGCCCGCCCCTCTACACTGGAACCCCACGTTCAGAGATGACAAGATGCAGGCCCGATGCCACACCGTAGGCCCAGCCTCGGATTCCTCCTTGCATCCTGGCAGCATTTGCCCCGCTGGCACACAGGTGGGGGAAGCTCCAGAGGGACACAGGCCTGGGTGTGCTCGCTGCCGGGGCACCGAGACCGGCCATCACATCCGGAGTCAGCCGCACCCAGCCCTCTCCCCTGGGCACTGGGTGGGCCTGTGCAGCGCAGGCCCGGCGTTCAGAGAGCCACGGACTCACCCAGCAACCTGAGAAGGTAGGCTTCTTAGCAGTAACAAGTCTGGCTTTTTACGATTATGAAAGAACAAATTTAGGAAATACAGTAAAATGTTAAAAATACCCATATCTGGTCCCCTGCAGACAACTGTTTTTCTTCCTGACCCTTGCTCTGTTTCTCTGTCACAGGAGCCACCCTGCCTGGAGGCCGCTGCAGCCCACTCTCCCCAGCGGCCGCCTCCCCCAAGCCCTCTCAGCTGCCACGCAGCTTTCTGACACGTTCCGAACGGGCACTGTGACTGGGAACCTCAAGCCCCCCGGAAGTCCCGCCACGCAGCCCGCTGCTAAGGCTTATGTCAGCTCCTGTGAGCGGGCAGTGGCCCCGCAGCACCGGAAGCTCACAGTGGAGCGCGACAACTCCTTTCACACCACAGCCGTCCTCACCTGGGGGACAGTGCGTTATACACACGTGCGCAGTGATGCTGGTGCAGACAAAGCAGTCGTGTGAAAGTACAGCAGATCACACTCGATCAGAAACAACTGGTGCTGGCTTAGGTATTTGCTAGTCTTATTTTTTCAAGTTTGCCCTAAAACAGAATGCTGGCCCTGGCCGGGTAGCTCAGTTGGTTAGAGCATCATCCAAATACACTGAGGCTGCAGGTATGATCCTTGGTCAGGACAGGGATCAACAAGTCAAAGTTTTCCTCTCAAATCAGTAAATGAAACTTTAAATACATGGAACAGCATGCCGGCAGCAGCCTCACAGCTCTGGTGCTTTCCCTCCTGCTGGCGTCCTTGCCTCCTGCTGATCTACTCTCATGTCATTTTCTGCAGGAATGTGCCGAACAGGCTTGCGGCCCAGAAGCACCAGGCTGACCATGCGGCCCAGGTGTGGGTGGGCCTTGCTGTCTGGGTGTGCGTGAGTGCAGTTGGTGACGTCCGCACGGTGGCATCACCTAAGGGTGCATTTTCCAGAACACGCCCCTGTGGTCAGGTGGCACAGGTCTGAGTAGGTGACCGCTGTGAATCCTGCACTAGAGCTCCTCCCGCACGGGGCCTTGACCGCATCTCGGAGGCTTCCCCTCAGATAAGTCGCTCGGTGTGGAACTCCCGGAGTCGGGGTGTGTGCATCGCAAGACTTAAGGCGTGAACTGCTGCGGAGTCTGCACACCCGCAGGCCAAGCGCGTACCCCGGCCTGCCTCAGGTGTCAGCTCCTGTCTGACACGTGGCCAATTCAACAAATCCATCTAACTGCTCGTGAGGGGACCTTGCTTTCAAACACTCCCATTTGGGAACTCCTGTGGGGGTGGGACGGCACCGCTGGGAGCCCTGAGGCTCGCCCAATCTCCACTCTGCTCTCGGGGCCGCAGCGCCAGCCTCCTGTTCCACCACCTTCCCCAGCCCTCCCTCCTTGGAGACACATGCCCCTTGTCCCCAACGTCACACTGCAACAGGCCTATGAGCCCCTTCCAGCTCCCTCCAACCAACACAGGGTGGGTGGGGGAGGGAGACACCTGCCAGACTCGCCCACTTTTGGGATGCCAGGAAAACCTCTACATACCTCAAAACACCCAGAGAGAAGAAAAATGACTGTGGGCTCCAGTTTAAGACATGTCATAAACTTCCCAGGCTGGTCACCAGCCAGGATTCAAGCAAGAGGATCAGTGGGCAGAAAGAACCCTGCCCAGACCCTCCCAGAGCCTGCACACCGGTCAGGGCCCCACTCACCCTGGATGCTCAGCATCTGGCCCAGCTTGAGTGCCGCCCCGCGCACCTTGCACAGCGTGCTCACAATGCGCTCTGCGTTGGCCTCTGACAGGAAGGGGCTGGAGTCCAGTACACCCTTCTTACCCCCTGCGGACAGAAGCCAGGTCATCACGGCACCCACCCACCCCCTTCTCAGTGCCTGCTGACCTCACCCAAGTGGCAAGAGGAAAAGGTCAGCAGGGCTCGAAAGTGGCCCCCAGGGAGGCAGCACAGGTGCATGGCCCAAGGACCCTGTAGGTGCCCATCAGGACAGGCAGTTCCTCTCCTGCTGGGGCTCAGGGGGGCCTGAGTGCAACCCAGCCCACTGGGCAGAGGTGAGAGGAGGTGTGGCCCATGGGCAGGGCCACTCCAGGATGGCTAGGCCAAAAAGGGTCCCCTGACCACACCTTTAGCTAAGTCACCAGCTTGGGCATGGCTGGTTCTGAGAATAACCGGGGGAGCCATGGGAGCCCAGAGGTGGATGTGCCCACTCACTCAGAAGAGACTCTTCTAGAGCAGAGCAGGGCCAGGCTGGTCAGCACCCTCCAGGCCCCAAGTCCCAGAGCCCGCTCCCAAAGCTGGAGCAGAGCTTGGGGGCTGCCCATGGCCATCCCACCCTGGTCTCAGCCCCAGATCCTATGGCTCCTGGGCCCCTTGCCCCCCAGCTAGGGCCACTACTTCCCTGACAAAGGGTACCAGCTGTAACCCGGGAACCACTTCAACTCTCCCCGGCTTGGACGTGGAGAGAAAGGACAGCCAGCTTCGGGTGAGGGAGGAGGGTGAGCAGCGGGGCAGGAAGGGGTCATGCCTAGGAAAGGCTGGCTTTATTTCCAAAGTGTTTCCTCACCAACACTAAAAATACTCTCGCTAAATCCTCTCTGTCCTCCAGCCCCTTCCAGGTACACACAAGGTGCCCTGTGCTCGCCATACTCAGGGACCTGTGGGGACAGGCTAGTGCCTTCTCTCCGAGAGGCTCCTCAATCCCACAGGAGGGTCTTGTGGTGAAGAGGGGCCATCCACGTGACTAGCAGGCCCCTAGAGGAACCCAGCCCTGAGCTAGCAGCCAGACCCACATGGACAGGACAGTGGGGTGTCCCTGGAGGGGGGTCCCCCTGGAAGGGAGAGGAGATGTCAGATACTGACATGAGCTGACATCTCCTGAGGGGACCGAGTGCTCTAACCTGACTCCTGGCTGCCCGCGGGAGACAAAGGGGAGGTGCCATGACCTCTGCCTCAGGTGGAGGCCCCATGGGGGGCTCTCCCAGCAGCACAGACACCCCCGGCTGCATGTGGAGCCCTGGGCACCTGACCAGCCAGGCTGACAGGCCCCAGCAGCTCTGGAGAGCAGGGGCAGCAGAGGCAGGGCCAAAACTTCAGCCCCACTGGGGGACTGTAGGTGCACCAGCTGCTGGAGGACCTGGGAAGGCAGGGTGGGCCAGGACTGGAGCGCAGCAGCCTTCAGGCCTCAAGCCACCCCAGCAATGCCATTTACCCGGAACGCAGGGTGAATGCGCCTCTAGAGGTGGGACAGGAGATGACCCCAAGAGGCTAAAACTGCAGCCTCAGGGCCCACCCTGCCATCTTGGTCTCGGGCCCAGCTCACCGGAGGCTTCCTCAGGGCGGAGGGTCTTCTTGGCAACTTCAGCCAGTGCTCCAAAGCCCAGGCCCACGGCCAGACCTGCAAGGAGGAGGTGGAGGGCACTAGGCATTCGCTCGGGAGCCGGGCTGCTGCCCGCTGGCTTCCACCACAAGCCCCCAACACACCCACCTCGGCTCCCTAGGGACCCCTGAGGCCACTGCGGACATTGCGAAAGGGGAGATGGAAAGGTAGGAGACGCACATCTGTTGTTTTCAGAGATCTGGCAAGTGGTTTTGGTGAAAAAGCTTCATCTGCCCCTGCCCCCATCACCTTTGCGCAGATACAGGCTTATGGGACACACAAGTACACCCCAGGACAACATGCAACCAGGAACACACTGGGGGACTCGGCACAGTGAAGAGGACCAAGAATGGGACACAGCCGTGGGATGCAGCCCCGTGCTGCAGAGTGTCTGAGAAGAGTCTCCAGTTCTCTAGGATTCTCTTAGTTCCTGCAGCTGGAAGGGAAGGCTTCACCACAGCAACACAGAGCGGGCGGTCATCAGAGCAAGTCGGAACGTTTTGCAAAAGCAGGAGGTCAGGTGTCCCCAGGCGCAGCCAGAGGAGCTCAGGCCACAGCCCTCGCTCGGGCACCGGCAGTGGTCTCAAGACGGGTTTCAGCCCTGCACCCCTTTCTGCGGTCTTCTAGATCCAAGCTCATTAATGCCACGTTGATCAGAGAAGGGCAGTGGGTGACCCCAACTGCCCAGGAGAGGCCCGAGGAGCCCAGCAGCTGCCCACGAAGGCCACACTGAGAGCCCGGGAGCCTGGCTTAGAGCCTATTTCCTCTACTTTCTACACAGTTCTAGCTGGATGAGGAGGTGTGGGGGGTGGGGGGGCACACATTGGCCCAGAGAGAATGAAGAACAGGTGGCTGAGCACACTGACCTCCGCGGAAGGAACGGCAAAGACCCAGGGAAGACACTAAAGATGCCCTAAGACCAGCAGGTCAGGGGTGGGGGAGCAGCAGCCCCCACTCCCGGAGTGGGGGTGGACTCCCACCAGGTGCTCTGATTAACAGGCAAGGAAACCTGCACATACCTTCCCAAATTCCTACAATGACTACATATTATTTCTATAAAACATGAAAATTCCTGCTCCTAAGTCATTGTGAAGATTGGACAACTGATAAAAGCAAAGTGCTTCCAATGGGTTCCGACACAAGGTACTGCTGAGAAAGTGTGTGCCCTTACCAGTCCGCCTGTTCACAATGGCGAGACCAGTGCTGTGCCAAAGAAGTTCAATTCCAGCCGCGTGCAGGGGCCGGCTCAAATAGCGCCCCCTTTCATTACAAAGTCTTTCATTACAAAATCATAAGCAACAATTCTGTAACAGTATCGCACTCAAGCACACCGTATGGCACTTTACGTGAAATGTTTAAAATAAAACTATAAATTACTACACCCATGTTACTACCCTACCAGCCATATTCAAGCAAGTATTACTTCTGCCGGACCCTATGTATAATTTTAAATTATCTAGTAGCCACATTTAAAAAAAGCAAAAAACATGTGAAATAAATTCTGGTCATATATTTTATTTAACCCAGTATCTCTAAAATATTACTTCCACAAGTACTCAATATAAATATTATTAGAGATAATTTACTTTTTTTTGTGCAAAGTCCTCAAAATCCAGTGCACTTTACCCTGAGGATGCCTTGGCTTGGACCAGCCTTACTTCCAGCGCCTGGTGCCCCACGTGGCTGGTGGCTGCAGCAGGACACAGTACAGGGGCCCCGAAGGCCAAGCTCTGGCAGCCGCAGGAAGAAGCCACAGTCATCTGGAAGTGGCCCTCAGGGTGACCCCAGGGCTTACCAAGGACACCTTTGGGTCCTGGGATGTAGCTGCCAGGACCTGTTTCCCCCGGAGGTCACTGGGCACAGAGCTGGGAGCCTTGCCTCCAGTTAAACATTGACCTCCCTGCCCACCCCTGCCCCACCCAGCACACTATCTGACTTAGCAAAATGAATGATAATATTAACCTTCAAGCTCTAGCAAGTTTCACCAATGTCTCTCTGCATCTGGATTTTTCTCTGCCTAGATCAAGTCCAAAGACAAACCTACAGAAAGAGGCAGATGGCGTCAGAGGTTACCCAGCCTCGGGAACAGACGCCACGGCTGGGGCAGGGGAGTGGATGGAGCCCCTCTTTCTGCAGGCAGAGGCATCCCACGGCTCCTCCTGGGCCCCCCACCCCAGATGCCTTGTCAAACTGCTCTCAGGCCATCTCTAGGCTGCAGGTCAGGGTCAAAGCTCTCCAAGGCCAACGGCCTGTCATTAAATCATTAAACAAAAAAACACTCTACAAAGGAGGCCTCAGGCTCCTCCTGTGGCCCTGCAAGAGCCGTCAAGACCAGCCCAGGGCCAGGCCCAGCCAGCTCCACAGCCCTGACTTTGGCCTCGGGAGCTCCTACTCTAGTAAACAGAGAAAACTGGCTCTCCTGCCATCCCTGACTCAGCCAAGCTTAAATCAATTCCCAGAACACTGTTGAGAGGAAAGGCAGGGCCCAGATGGACTCTTTGCCTCTCAGAACCAGGTGGCACCTAGAGGCAAATACTGGAAGGTCAGCCTCTGCCTCAGATTCACCACCAGGTCCTGGGGAGGACAGCCAGGGGCCCACACGCACTCGCTTGCTCCCTGTCACCTGTGGCCCATCAGTCCCACCCCCAGCAGCCCTCAGAACAGCACGCCTCTCCGTGTTCTGACCTGCACTCGGGCCTGGCCTGGCTACACAGTCTGCTGGGAGTCCCACAGGAAAACCTGCCCTGGAACCTGCTCTGTGGCTCCCCAGAGGGCAGCCTGGCCTCCATCTTAGCCTGTGAGAAGGTGCCAGGTCCTTCCAAGAGAGTTCCCGACATTTCCCATTTCCTTCACAAACAGGTTTACAGTCAAGACATTGGCGGGGGGGCGGGGGGGGGGGGCGGGCAGGCGCAGGGCCCTCCTCCAGGGAGGAGCCCACTAGGGTGGTCTGGGAGTCTAGGCCCCCAGACCTGCCCCTGCCCCCCTGAAGTCCCTCTGGAGGCCATTAGAGCCAAATGTGGCCCTCCCTGAGCAGCCACTGGGCTTTTACCCAGGTGAGCACCAGGGATTAAGGAAAAAATAAAACGCCTAACAAACAGCACCATAAGGAGGCTTGGGGAAAGGCGAGGCAGGAAGTAGTAAGGAAACTACCCTGCTGACCCCCAGGCCTGTCAGCGACAAGGCTCCGGGAGGCTCTGTGCGACAGCAAGGCCAAGGGGCAGCTGCAGGGGTGCCAGGGCGCTCACATGGCGTTGGAACCTGGGTTCCAGTGGCACACCTCCCCGTCCTGGGCTGGCAGCAGGGCCCACACAGGCAGCAGGCGGTGGGCGAGGACACTGCCTCTGCTTCCAGGCGACCCTGAACCCGGTGACTTGGTCCGCTTTCTCTGCCATCACTTGCATCCTCCACGCTGCCCACTGGGAGAAGGGGGGCCCTGGGGAGGGGGCTGCAGCCCACAGCTCAGGAGGAAGGGGACCGGGAAGGAGGAAGCTCCCTGTAGCGTGTTCTCGAAGGCTCTCTGGAGCTGGCCCTCCATGCCCAGAACTGGGCCACTGGGGCAGGGAACACCTCACACAGCTCCTATGTTGGCTGCAGGGGACAGGGGACCAGTCTCGGGCAGCAGGCTCGGACTGCCACTTGGGATAGAGGCCTCCTGGCCTCTGGCCCCAGTGCCAGCACAAATGAGCATCTGGCCCTGGGCCACCAAGGTGGCTGTGGCTCAGCTTCCTCACCGGTAACTGGAGACAAGGAGACAATAACAACCGCCCTCCCCTCCCTCAGAGCTTCCAAGAGGGGAAAACAGACAGAGAACCTTCTTTTAGGCTGGCTCCTGAAAACGCAGAAGCCCTGCTCCCACACCCCTGCCAAAGGCGTGACACTTGTCACACCAGGACCTCAGTGGAAGTCAGCCACTCTCCCAGCCAGTGTTTGGGGGGGGGGGGGAGCGGGGACACAAAAGCACAGGGGTGGGGCGCATAATGATCCCAGAGAAAGCTGTGTTGCTAACGTGTCAACAGAACACCCAGGTGTATCAATCCTCAGAAAATGAACTAACAAGAGCACGTGGCTTTGCATTTCAATCTACGCAACGCCCATCTAACAAAAAACACTTCTGTTGCTGTGTCCCTTAAGAAAACCAGTGGAGTCTCCTGAACTAGTTTTTAAAGTAAAGCATTTATTCTTCTGGAAGTGAGGGTCCCTAACCTCTTACCTTTTAGAAATAGTAAGATTTCCAAGAGCCCAGTCCCTCTACTCATCCCTGACGCATTATTTTCTCATTAGCCTCCGAACTAAGCATCATCCTTCAAAATCCTCCCTAAATAGAACCTAAACATCCTCATCTCTTCCTACTCTTCGCTTGCTGTCCCCCTCTGCCATCTCACTTCCCTCACTCGGTGCTCTCCTCCCTGCTGCCTGGGTGACCTGGACTGGGAACTCTGGAGTGACGGTCCTCGCCACCACCACAGCGCACGCTCAACTGCCCTCGGTGAGTTTTCCGCAGGGCCTGCTTTCTCTGTTAGTCTCATTTCTGTCATCGTCCCCTTCTCCCTCACTTGACAGGTGCAGAGGAGGTGAGACCAAGGCACAGAGAAAAGGGTGGAAAAGACAGCAAGGAGTGGAGGAGACACATGGAACAGGGGGAAGATCTGAGTGTATGACCGGAGTCCCAAAGGAGAGGAGAGAGAACGGGCTGGAAGCACCATTTGAAGAGATGACCAGCCTGGAGCCTGCTGGTCTGCTCCTCAGAAACATCTCGCCCTCACGAGGGGAAGACAAGGCCAAGGCCAAGGCAGGCAGAGCCCCAACTGTGAGCGGTCATGCCCACTCCGCACTGGCATCGTCATGAGCCGAGCAGGCCTCTGTCTGACACAGCCCTGCAAACGAACCCTCGCCCAGGGCTCCTACACGTGGGTCGAGTTCCCTCACCGTGCTGCCTGCAGAGCCTACTGAGGACCGCCGAGCTTCAGAGAAACGCGCTCTGAAAGTCCACACCGTCACAAAGGACGTGGTGCTTTCCACAGGAATATTCTGGTCAGTGAATATGCAACAGACATGATGTTGTAAAGGCAGGTACAGTGGCTGTAAACCTTCACATAAAATGACCCTTCAGCACAGGTATGCTGGGCACAATGGCTAGTCAAAGCCCCAAGGAAAAGGACTAATAAAGCCCATGACGCTGAAGCATCTTAAAACGGACTTTAAACAACAGCAGCAGCTCAGGGCCCCAGCACCTCAGTATCATTGCTGATGCCCCACAAGCCTGTGGGGATCCAGCAGATGGGTCCCCAAATGTCCGGTCCCAGGGCAAAACCCATTCTGTCTGGGACCAAACAGGCCCAGAGAGGAAGTCCCACTCACTCCCCGGCCTCCTCCCTGCAGAGGCCTCCACGGGGCTGAGCGGCGGTGCGGCTGCGGCAGGAGGGAGAGCACTGGCACTGCAGACGCTGCCCCCGTAGCGTGGCCTGAGAAGTAAGCTGCGGCCCTCGGTGCTGCATCATCCACACCGACCGCCAGGCGTGGGCTGAGGCAGAGTGGAACCCAGTAGCTGGGTCACCCGTGGGGGGAAACACCCAGGATCCGTTACCAAACTCCCCAGGACACCCGTGGGCCCCACCCTCTTCCACCTCCCTGCCGGCCCCAGGGCAGCCCCCGCCCCACTCAGCCAGGACTGGCATGCCTCGGCAGGGGAGGCGGCACAAGGGCACACAGCCAGCCACCTTACCTCCAAAGTTGGCCAGCCGCCCAATCCGTGTAACTGGCACCTTCCGCTCCCGAGCCCGCTCGCTGAGCTAGAGGGAGCACAGAAAGAGACCTCAGGGAAATCAGCTAGCGCGGACAGGACCAGCCTTCAGAGTTTCATGCGGTCCCCTAGACCCTCTCTCCACCCCCAAAGGCAGCAGGTCTGCCCAGCAGCCTACTCCAGCAGGAAGAGGCCTCCATGTTCCCAAAACTTCCAACCACACAATCCCTGGAGGGGCTGACACCAGCACCACTGTGAGAACCACCCACGGGGCCCGCTCCAGGGGGCTCCCAAACGCACCATCTGCCTGTGGGGCTTGCTCTCAGGGCGAGCCTTGGCCTGCCGGGCCTTCTCAATGTCCTCGGCCGTAAGCCCCCCTACAGGGGACTGGTCCTGGTGGAAGAACCTTCGCTGAAGGCCAGCGGCAGAGAAAGGGGCTCTGGTGTCTACAAAGAGCCTCCCGTTCACCCTGCCCAGAGGAGAGGCAGCCTGGCCTGGCAGCCCCGCTTCCCTAAAGGGTCCGCTGTCAACGTAGGTGGAAGCTGGGCCCATGCTGCCAGCGTGCTCCGGGGATGGAGACTGGTCTTGGAAGGAGGCTCCCTCGGCCCTCGGCCCTGAGAAGTGCAAGTCTGACTCTGGGTCGTCAAAGCTCTCGGCGACGTGAGGCTCTTCATGCTTCTGATCCTGCAGGGAACAAACGCTGGCATGAGAGGAGCAGGGGCCAGCCAGGTGCCCCCCTCCCATGTTCGTCCCCCTCTGCAGAAGACAGCACACCACTGCTGTCCTGCCCTCTGGTCCCCCAGAGGGTAGCATCCATTGTTCCCGAGGCCTGTGGTCAGTTCTGGAGGTGAGCAGCAGCTTCCCGGGGCCAGGAGGCCCAGATTCAGCCCTGCCTCTGCCAGGGCCCCGCTGTGTGATCCCACCGCAGTCTCTGAGAACCTGCATGGCGCCCAGCCAGGACCGGGCCAGTGACTACCACTCCCAGCAAGTTCTTCACCTGCTAACCAGGGCTAAGGACAGGCCTCCAGGGCCTTGGGGAGGGTAAACCAGGGCAAAAGACAGGAGAAGCCAAAGCATAACCCCAGACCAGCGAGGGCAAGGGCAGTGCCGTGCAGCGAGCCCACCCCCCGGCTCCAGGCCAGCGCCTCACCAGAGACACGACTCCACCAGGCAGCCATGGCGTGCCCTTAGGAGGCTCTCACCGGACGGCGTGCCACTGTCGGGGCTGGCCTGGCTGCCCTTGGGAGTCAGGAGTACGTGTTTTCCTGACAGCGGTGGTCGAGACCTGACCTTCGTGCCCAGGTTCTCTCTACTTTTGAGCCCTGAGTGACCTTGAGTGAGTTCCTGACCTCCTCTGCTACTTCCTCATCTGAAAAGAGGACTCCCCACAGTCACAGGGTTCCATGGGGACCACAGACAGGCCCGGGGGACTGTGCCGAGGAGGCTGCAGCTGGAGCGGCACTGACTCCTGGAGGGAGGTCACTGGCCTGGACTCTCTGTCCCTCTGAAACGGAGTCAGTGCGCACAGCGCTGCCTGCGGCCGGGCAGTCGCGGCCGCAGACCCCCAGCCGTCTCGCTCAGCTTTATAAGGCACTGGGGGACCTAAGGACATGAGACTTGCCTCTGGCAGAAGGAAAGGGACTTGGCTATGACTCTCATTTCACAGGTGGGAAACTGAGGCTGCAGTGACCTGGTGAAGGCCCAGCAGTGACCAGGGGCAGAGCAGGGGTTCCACGCCAAGGCTTGTCCTGCTGGCCGACCCAAAGCACTTGTCTCAGAGCAGAAGTAAACTGTACTGGATCCTCGGGGCACTTCTGAAGATGGCTGGGAGGCCCGAGGGTGAGGGGCTGGAGGCCACAGCGGAGGCTCCTCCTCCTGCCCCGTGACAGCTGCCTGGCTCTGCATGACTCAACCTGTCTGTGTGGCTGTGAGGCCCTGTGGACACAGAGGGGCCTCGGGGCTGCAGTGGGACCACACGTGGTGTCTGCTGAAAGAAGTGACCGAATCCTGGAGGAGCTGGAGGTGTCTGCACCCCCACCCCGTTCCCTCAGAGGAGGCGGCACAGGAATCTAAGTGCTGAGGGAGAGCTTGGGGGCACAGGGGGGCCATCGCCCGCTGAGAGCCTCCCTCCTACCTCCAAGCGACTGTCCTGGGGGAGGGGCCTGCCTCTGGCCTCTTCCAAGAGGGGGCCGTGCCTCTCCGAGGAGGAGGAGACAGAGGAGCAGGCGCGAGCCTGGGTGGGAGGACCCTCTCACCTCTCAGCATGCGCTGTCTCGCTCTCGGAGGCCCCAGTGAGCCAGGCAACTGTGTCTCCTGAGTGTTACACAGGCCAAACCCCAACGGGAAGGCAATCCATCAGAAAAGGCACCGAGTGGGGGGCAGAGCCACAGCCCAGCCTCAGCAGAGGGAGGGCGAGGGCAGGGCGTCTTACACTGGGCAGAGGACACCGAATCTGGTCCTGTCACTGAGGAACCACAGGCCTTGCACAAAAGTTCTTAGTCTCAGTTTCCCCATCTGGGAAAAGGGGTGAGCACCCAGGCCTGCCCCCTTCGCCAGGACAGCAGTGGGGCTTGGATGAGGTCTCGGGTGTGAGGACTTCTAGAAGTAAAAGGCGTTTGTGTGGAGTGAGACAGTCACATGTTGCCACTGAACCCTCAGAGAACAGCAGGGGAGGGGCTGGGAATCTGAAAACTAAGACTGACCAGCAGGCTGCAGGCTGTGATGACCAAGGCCTGGGGGAGCGCGAGTACCCTTTGTCCGAAGGTCAGCCAAGCACAGACGGAAACGGAAGCAGAGAGGCGGCAGGGTGCCCTCGGGAGCGCAACTCCCAGCACACAGGTGCCCCTGCACACGGAGGTGTGGTCCCACACCTCTGGACTTCGAGGACAGTTACCGGGGACAGTGCAGCGCAGTGTCACACTATGGTGAGCGGCCCTCCGCTCTGTCAAGCCCTATTTATGATCACCTCCCCAGCACTCGCCTTTGCTCAAAACCTTCCCCTTGGATGGAAAGACGCAGAGGTGCTCCGGACCGTGGCCAAAGACAGCATGAGAGATGGGAGGACGGCCGGAAGTGAAGCTGTCCTCGGCTTTCACCAGGAAAGCAGCACAGCCCACCATCGGGACCCAGAGACCCGCGGAAAAACGAGGCAGACCCGGGGGAAAGCCGTCAAAGCCTGAGGAAGGCCAGCTGACGCACAGGCTCCAGCGACAGCTCCACGCGGAGGTGCGGCACCCAATGAAACGCGTTCCCCTGCCTGGCTGTGCCCCCGCTGAGCCCGGACTGTGGGTGGCTTCCATCACTGCTGTACAGAAACCACCCAACACAGGAACACTAACGCAAGTCAGGTAACGGGAGAGGGCGCTTTGTCTGATTGGAAATGTGTTTGCTTCAGGGAGGAAGCACACAGAGCTCCTTTTGGCTGCCTCCCTTAGAACACAGGCGAGTGTCACTGTCTTCTCTGTGACGTTGTTAATTCCCAAAATTAAAAAGGCCTCTCTTCAGTACCTCAACACAGACCCAGAAACTGGAGGTCCCCTTCCCCTGAGCCCAGCGCCCATGCCTGTCCCCAGCTGGTGGGCGCCAGTGAACTGCTCATCTAGCGAGTGTGCAGGGCTGCGTGCTCCTGGGGGTTCTCCTCAGCTCGGTGCAGCTTCCTGGAGCTGGAACTTGAGCCCCCCAGCAGCCTCACACAGGGCCCCTGCCCCACTGGGAAGGACAGTGGGGTATACTAACCAGTGGGCCCTCTGGCCGCAAGGAGACCAGCCACCCTGCCTATGCCCTGGTCTCACCTAGAACTCCAAGTGTACCCCCTCCCACGGGCACCCCTCCTGGACCGGCCCCCTTACCTGCACCATTCCCAAGACCATGCCGATCTGCTCCGCAGCTGTGGACTGGAGGGCCCTGGCTGCCATGAGGAGCTCCCCGCCGAGGCCCAGGTGCTGCAGGTGGGTTTCCACGGCCGCCTGGGTCAGCTTGGCAAGGCCTTTGACCAACATGATGGCGTCCCCCAACATGGCAGCCATCCCTCAGGGCTGGAAGAGAACAGGCCGAGTCAGGGAAGGGGCACCACACCTCACACGGGGTCACATGCACATCAGTCAACTCCTCCCCAAACTCTGGGCAGAAGGCGACTGCTTGGTTTCTGCTGACCTACCAGCCTTCTGATCCAGGCTGACAGAGGAGAGAGAGAGTAAGGGCCCAGGGCTCCAGGTCAGCCCGGGGCGCTCCCTCGCATGGCAGGGCCCTGAATGCAAGGACCCAAGGGGTCAGGGCTGCGCTCTGGCATCTTCTCACCTGGTCTCACAGCCGCCCGATGACACACGCAATGGCACAGAGAGGTAAAGTGATCTGCCCACAGTCTCCCTGCCACCAAGTGGCAGAACCAGGACTTGAATCAGAAATGCTGCCTGAGTCCAGCATTCCTTCCTCTGGACCACACCGCAGGCTGGAGCGGGTGCACCTGTTCCCGAAACAGTTCCCTGCAGGCCCAGGGCCCTATCCCCAACCCCTCAGGGGCTGCCTGTCCCTGCCCAGCAGCCCTCACCCTGCCCAGACACCACTAGACTCACAGACAGAGCCCCCCCACCAAGCTCACTATTCACCAATGTTTTCAAACTGCAGTCCCGCACTAAAAACAGCATGATGTGAACAGAAAAGGAAGCAGCCGAGGCTCCATGGGTAGAGGGCCTTACGAAACTTGTTTCCCTGTGGGTGAGCACACACGAGCTTCTCTGTCTTTTTTCTCTACTGGGTCACAGTCTAAAAAAATGTTTCTTAATGTAGGTCAGGGTCAAAGAGGCTGGAAAGCCACTGTACACAGTGGTGCCTCACAGGGTGGGGAGTGTGCTGTCGATCACTCAGGTATTTCTTAACACCTGCTAGGGGGCTGTGTGCTGGGAGGGGTAAGGTAAGGTCCTGTTAACAAACTGGGGCTGAAGAAAAAACACAAAAAAGGAAAGGAACAGCAGGGTACCCCACTGAAGACGCACTCCAGATGGGGCCGGGACGGACTGGAGTCTGCTGAGAGTCTCAGAGATAAGATGGAAACCAGCGAGGAGGGGCAGGGGAGGCACCTGCATGAGCAAACACACAGAGGCCGAGAAGGGCCGGGTGCACCTGGACGCAGGGCGTGGGCCAACGACAGGGAGAGCACAGTCCACCTCCTGGATTCCCTCTTCTCATCACACTAATTGGCAGAAGATACTGGAAGGTCAGGTAAGAGCGCTGACTAGGACCTCAACCAGAACCCCAGCGAGCTCTGAAGGCGGCAGGCAGGCCCACCCCCAACCTGTCCTCCGCAGGGGAGCACCCTAGTCGGCCCAGGAATCCCTGAAGGAGTCAGTTCTGCTCCTGAGCAGGGCAGACTTGCTTTTCTCTAAAAGGAGAATTGTAGTGTTAGCCAGCAAAACCCACTAATGCAGAGCAGCCTTGGAGAGCTGAGCTGACCCACCATAACCTGACCTTGGAATACCTTCACCTTAGGACAGGTACCAGGCACTGGGCTGGGTGCTTTCCATACTTCATCACCCTTCAATCTTAACCGAATGACATGGATATTATTGCCCCGTTTCAAAAGGAGAAAACCAAAGCCAGAGAGCTTAACTAACTGGTCGAGGCCATTCCGCTCCTGCATGGTGGCCTTGGGGCCTGGGCCTGGCCCTTGTCTGCTCTGTGCCCACCACTCCATGCTGCCTCCCCAAAATGCTGGCCTCTGACTCCGAGGCGCCCTCGCAGGGAGCAGGTGCTGCTCAGGCACCGATGGACCACCTGCACCCTAATTAAAACCAAGATTTTTAGGAGGTGACCATACCACTGAAAGAGACAGGAGAGGGATGGAGGGCTGGCCCAGCCCATCACCTGGCGCCATCTGCACCGCAGGCTCCCTCGGGGGCTCCCGCACTCTGTGATGACAAACAAGGGTGAGCCCCACAGACAGTCCCCAATGCCTAGGACTGGGACGAGATCACGTCATCGGAGATGGGGTGCGGCTGGCCCCAGTTCTCAGCAACGTCCCAGCCCCCGGCCCACCCCCCGGCTCACCCCTGACACACACAGGCACGCCGTCATGTCCAGGGGGAGAAGCAACCCCAAGGCCCAGAGACCTCAGTGAGGGAGGAGGATTCTGATGGAGACGTCAGGGACATGCAACGGCAGAGACGGGGCCCTAGGCACATCTGTTCCGAAGGGCCCCTGTTCATGGCCCCAGGACCATGCGCCATACCCCAGTGCCCCAGGGGCCCCCAGAAACAGGCCTTCCCTTCCTCATCTCTGAGTCCAATCCAGATAAGCAAGACAGGAGTCGCCCACGGACCATAAAGCCTGATCATTCCAAAACCTCACCTTGTCTAATTGATGCCAAATCTTCCCTAAAACTTCCTAAGACCTATTCATTCAGATTTTGTTTTCAGGCTTAAAACTAATTTTTTCTGAATTTCTCATTTTAGTTATCAAAACAACACACTAAATTTTCACTTGAGCAAAGCTGCTGTTTTGTTTTGTTTTGGGGTGGGTTTTTTTGTTGTTGTTTTATGGGTTTTTTCTGTTTGTTTTTTGTTTCCCCATTCCCCCTGCGCTGGCTTGAACGGCCCCTACACGGATGGCAGTTGGGCCGGAAAGGTCCGTTTCCAGTCCTGCATACGGGCTGCAGGGCAGGACTGGAAGTCTCCAGAGCCCAGTCCTAACTCTTCTGGTTCCTAAGCATGTCAGCACTAAGCCCAGCTCCATGACAGGCCGGAACCGCACCTACTTTACACTGACGCTTAAAAAAGTTGTCCTGAGAGGAAAAAATGTTAAACAAATTGACCAGAAGTTTTTAAAGTCCTGTATTTGGGAAGGATGAGTAATAATGGTCTCTTTCAGTATCTTCCGAACTGTATTTCCTGACTTTTTAGTTCACATAACCTTCTTCCAAAATGGCAAATAAATCAGTCATCTAAAAAATATACACATTAAAAAGTAACGTTATGCCTTTCTTCCTGCCTATACGGTGGTGTCTTCACATTCAGCGAACTCCCAGCGGGCACGAGTCTCGCCGGACAGTCCATTGGGAAGGAAGACTTACCCAGGTGGAAATAACATCACAGAAACATACCTTCCAACCCAACTGTGATGCAAACCCTGCTTTCGTCAAATCAACAGGTGTTGCTACTAAACAGCCCATCATCAGTGAGCAGATAGGCTCACGTGCCTATTTCAGAACCACAGCCTGCGCCATGCTCCTCGGACAAAAGTATTTGCCTAATGAGCTGGGGCCATACCCCAACCTCCCACACGCTGCTCTGCTCAGTACAAAGTGCCTCCTTCACACTCTGATCAGTAACAGGTTTGTTTTGTTTTGTTTTGTTTTGCAAAGGACTATCTACCCGAAAAAAAACAGGGGCAGAGAAGGGGAACAACTGCCAAAAGGAAATATCTTCCCAGAATTTTTCTCACCTTCTAGTTTTCAGAGACTGGGTCTCAGAAATCCTACTTCTCATGCCTAAACCCCAGGTGACTCAGAATCCAGCTACTGGAACCGGGGTGCAGACCCCATCTGGGAAGGCACAAGAACCAGGCCCCTGGCTGGAGCAGGGGGCCTTTTCATTGTGATCTTAAATGACATCGAAAGCTCCCCAAACACAGTTAGTACACAAACTAAAAATCTTATCCTCGCCACGATTCCATCTATAAGCGTTAGAGCCCTCACTTCACCCCGCTCTCTCCTGCTGGCCCTTGAACGGGCTTTCAGGCCTGGCCGGGGAGTAACGCGGGCATGGAGTGTTCGGGCTCTGCCTACCCGGCAGCGTGTGTCCCAGAGGCCTCGGTGCCCACCTGCTCTCCTGGAGGAGGGAAAACCCAAAGCCCAGGGTGAGCACAAATGGTGGCAGTGGAGGACAAGTAATCATATTTGGGAGTGCCCACAAGGTACCAGCACCTCCCGGGACTCTGGGCCAGCCCGTGCAGGTCCAGGATGAGCCTGCCCTCGGCCCTGGGGTGCTCACAGCTGAGATGGCATGCATGCTCATCTACAGTGGGCACAGACCCCAGCGAGACGGCCAGAGGCCAACTGAGGCTCTCATGCCAGGATCAGGAGGTGGCTGACCAGTGGGAAAGACGGTCCTAAGGCCTGGACACAGGGTCCTAGCTCCGCCACCGCTGCTGACCCTAAGTGTGTAGCTCGCCTCTTCACCCCTTTCAGTAAGAGAACACCTTCATTGGCTTGCCAGGCTGTTCTTGTCCTAACGTGCTAAGTGCTGTAAAGGAAGTAAGTAAACATGTTGTCTGGAGAGAGAACAGACTGGAACACATGCAGCCCGCCACTCCCCAGGGACAGAGCCTGGGAAAGACGCACAGCGCGTCCCCGGACAGGGGGTCCTCGAGCTCTGAGAGGAAGTTCTCCTGCTGACCCTTCCCTCTCTGACCTCCCCCAGACACTGCCTCACTCACGGTGAGAAGACTCTGCAAGGGCTGCCTACTTGGTCAGACACAATAACATGCGGCAGCAAGAAAACGAGCCGGGTTCTTTTTACAAAGTAAATAGAAGAGGCAATCCTGAAAGGCATAAAGCAAAGGAAGGCATCACATGCTTTTCCACTTAGGACCCACACGGGAAACTTATTTTGCAGGGAGGGTTCCCATACACACCCCAAATCCCCGCTTCACAGCCAGAGCTCACCATCTGTCACTTGTCTCTCCTCACAGGTGACAGCAAGCCAGAAATGGCATGTGAATTTACTAAGCCATTGTTCAATCCCCTTTGTGGTCATGAAGTGTGGCATGGCAGAGCAGCTGCCACCCAAGCAAAGCTGTGGCATTTGTACCTCTGAAGCCAGCGGCCCTCCTCTGGTCTCCCACCCTGAGCTGCCCCACAGCCTTGGGGGGGGCTGCTGTAGAACCCATAAGCAAGCTGCAGAGAAAGGCCTTCATCTTGAGGAGTGTGTGAAGTCCACTCAGAAGCTTTCTCCCGAGCAGGCTTCACCTAGCTGTCTGTGGCATGCATGTCACCATGATGTCCAACGGGCATCCAGCTCAGCCTGTCCAAAACTGACCTCACCTGTCCCACCCAGCCCTCCCCAGGCTCCCCACCCTGAGCAGTGAGAGCACCATGCACTTCTTTCCCACCCTCCCCCCACCTCCCCTAGTCCACCTGCAATGTCCTCACCTAGGCAACAGCAACCGCCCCTAAGTAGTCTCTCTGCCCCAGCCCTGCCCCATCCTGCCCTCTGCCTGTGCTACTGCTACAACTATCACTTTAAAAGGAAAGTCCTACCAAACCACCCCCAGGGTTCTTGACCTGAGATTCCTAGGAGGCTGAAAGAACCTCCGTGACCTAGTCCACCCCTGCCTCATCTTGCCATGTTCAATCCACTACCATGCTCCAGCTGGGCCACCCCAATTCTCCCAATTCTCCTGCAGGCCTCTGCACAGGAACACACTGGCTTTCCTCTTCACCGAGTCTCAACTCAAACATCACCTCTTCGGGGAAGCCCTCCCCAACATACCCCACCCTAAACCCTGTCCATGTCCCCCTGAGGCACCCTGTTCTTAGCCCACCCTAGCAGTGACTGGGCTCCAAATCTGCTGTTACTGTCTTCCTCTCCCACCCGGCCGTCAGCTAGAGAGGGGCAAGGGCCATCCCAGCCTTCCACACTCTGCATCTCCAGCACCTAGGACTGTGCCCGACACAGAGCAGGCAGGCAACATACTTCTCAAATGAAAGGAACTCAGCTGGCCTCTCCGAGGTGCGAGAAAGCCTGCTATTTCTAGGACCGGCTCTACCTGCCTGCAACTTTTAATCTACACACAAAATCAAAGGCCTCCTAGGGGACTTGTAGGAGCCAGGTCAGAGGCAGGGTTCTCACGCTTTAGTGGGCATGAGAATCACCCAAAGGACTTGTTAAAGCACAGATTCTGGGCCCCACCCCCCATTTCTGATCCTGTAGGTCTGGTATGGGGCCTGAAAACCTGCATTGCTAACAAGTTCCCAGGTGCTGCTGTCGCTGATGGCCCTGGGAATGTACCTTGAGAACACTGGTCTGCAGGAAGAGAGGAAACGGAGCATGGGCACCCACACCCGAGGCCAGGCAGGACGTCTAAACAGAATCCCTTTACTGAAAGTTTCTTCCTGCTACCCCTCCCCAGAAGTCTGGCTTTGCCCTTAAGTGGAAACCTTCTACCTGCCCCTTTCTTTCCCATTTCCCGTCAAGAAACTGAAAACAGACATGAAAAGCGAACGAGCTTGAAGACAAGGACAAACACAGCCAGCCACCAGCGGGCCGCAAGGACGGTCACTGCCAGCACCCTTCAGGAAGGACTGTTTGATGATCTTCAGGAGGCCTTGGGTAGGGCTCCTAAGCGGCCTTCTGCCCCCACCCCCAAGTCAAGAACAATCTTTTTTGTGGGGTATGAACATTCTCAGTTTCTAGCCTGCACAGGCCCTGAGAAGTTCCTTTACATACTTGAAATTTTTCTTTACCGTTAGAAAAAAAGAAACACCAGCCGACGGTTTCCTCCAAGGATTCAACAATGTATGTGTTAAGTAAAAGATGTAGACATCTGAACCAACCCATAAATCTCCATAGATGTGCTCTTCACCTTGGCCTCTAAAAATCACACACCAGGGGCCATCACTCAAATATCTCAGGCAACTCCCAGCTTCTATCTGGTGAGGTCTGGCCTCCAGGTCTCTGTCAGCAAGTTCAGAAATATCCTAATATGCTATCAACTTTCAAAGGCACCTGGGGACACAAAGAAGAACCCAGGGGCAGAGCCAGAAAAACACCACCATGGTTCCCATCCATCAGCCCCAGCCCAGGCCCGGTGAGTCAAGCCTTCCCGACAGGAGCCGGCCCGCCCAGAGTCGCTCATTCCCCACAGCCACGCGTCACCGCCGGGAGGCCCCAAACCTGCCAGCCTACAGGAAGTCCTCCTTCCCCTTCTGCTCCCAGGCCATTCTGCCTGATAGTTATCCAAGAATCCTGACAAAATCTGTCAAACTGTATTTCCTTTTAAAAAGTACATATGACAATTTAGCGACAAGAATGTAAATCACAACCCTGTCTAAGACGATGTAAATGGTGGTATACCCAGAGGGTCGAATGCTACGTGGCCATTTACAATGACACCATGAAGATGTTTACTGACAAACAGGAAGGTGTATTACATATTCCCACGTGAGAAAAAAGCAGATTTCAAAACAGTGTCACCCTCCCTTTGGAGCAGGCAGGGAGCGGAGGGAGGGGAGGAAGAAGAGGGCGGTGGGTAGAGTGCATGCCAAACAGTCCGTGGTTTTCTCTGGGTGGTAGTCATGATGCAACCTTTTTACCTTGTTTATTTTCTTTATTTCTGTTTTCTAAAATTTTCTACCAAGAGTATGCACTACTTAGAAAATATCTAAAATAATCTTGAATATTTGTTGTTAAAATAAAAAAACACAAGCAAACACACATGTGTAATTTGAAGAAACTGTTTTACACCCCAAGTATCTGCGCCAGGAGGAATGGGCAGAGGGTTAGCGAGCAGATCCGAATGCTATAAATAATGCCTCTCCACACCCTTGTTTGGCCACCGCACACCAGCAGAAGACAACTGTCCCTAACAGGCCACCAGGCGAGGGAACATGGCCACCTCACTCTGGGGAAAAGGGCGCAACTGCTCCTCTCAGAAAGCAGTGAGAAAATCACCTGGCCCAGGCAGGCGGCAGGTCCAGGTCCAGTGCTGGCCCCTGCGTCAAAAGACAAATAATGAATGGTAATCTCCCCCCGCCCCCAAAAGTGAGAGCCCTAGTTTAGAATAATGTAGTAAGTGCAGTGACCACAGTCTCCCGCACTGAGAGTTAAGACATGCGGTGCCTGTCCAGGTCAGAGGCAGCACACCGCGACCACCGGTCAAGTCCAGCCCTGCTGCCTGTTTTTGTGAATCAGTATTTACTGGGGCACAAACCTGCGTGTTCATTTATGTATTGTCTATGTTTCATTTATTTACGGATGTATTGTCTATGCTTGTTTGGGGTTTTTATTTTTATTTTTTTAACTATAACAGCTGAGTTGAATATCTGCAAAAGAGACCTAAAAAATCCACACAGCCTAAAATATTTACTACCTGGCCCTTTATAGAAGAAAGTTTGCTGACCCTATTCTAGGACAACAGAGAAAAATATAACCAGAACTGCCCCCGGAAATCTGGAGAGGTCACTAGAGTTGTATCAGAACAGCCCGACAAGGCTGAGACCCCCATCGCAGCTCTGCCCTCGTTCCCAGAGGGGCCTCCCTCCCCAGACACAGAGCTACCTACCCGCAGAGGCTCCCGGATCGGAGCCCGACAAGGAGAGGGGCTCTGTGATGTCCACCTTTTCACTCGATCGCCAGCTCAGGGCAGCCCCTAAATGCTGCTCATGAAGGGGGTCAGATCTGGGGCCACAGCAGATGCCGACTTCCTTTACATCTCCACTTCCTCCTGCTATTGCAGGAAGCTCACGGCCATTCCCTTGCCTCGCTCTAAACTGACAGTTGCCACTGTCATCAGCCCACGTTCCACCCAGCACCTAACCAGTCCTTCACTCCTGCACTTTCACTGCGTCACTAACCAGAGTCTCCCTGCCGCAGCAGCACCGGTGTGTGCAGTTGCCCACCACTCAGGTTTGGCTCCGAGGGAGAGGCACAGACAGACAGGGATGTACCCTGCTGCCACCACCACTACGCCCCACACAGGGCCCCCGCTGCTGGGTGCGGAGGCCTCCGGGTGAGCCACACTGGCCGCACACGCACCCCACACGGGTCCGAAACAAAGCCCGTGGATGGCCCAGGGGAGTCCTGCCTTGTAAGGAAAAAAGGTAGTTTCTGGGACTCAAGATGTCTTACAGGTTAACGACTTCATGTTCCCTTAAAAGCTGCCCCCGAGCTAGTGAGATTTTTCTTGGAACTGTTTAAAAATTATGCCGTTCTATGCTAACACATACAAGAGCCTCTTGGGCGGCAGACACTCTGACACTCCCCACAAAGAATTTAACCAGTTCCCCAAATGCTTTTCCTTGGTGAGAAGCGGACCAGCATTGGGTTGGTAATAACCATAGCAGCTATTATTTATTGTAAGTTTATTATATTCCAGGCTCTGTGCTCAGTGTTCTACCTGAATTATCCCAATTATTTTTATAAGGTAGGCACTATTATTCTGCCCATTTTACAGATAAGGGAACTAAGGAACAGAGAGGTTAATTAACTTGTCCAAAGCCACACAGCTTATAAGAAGGCGAGCTGGGACTTAAGTCTATTATGGTTCGAGAGCCAGGTAACTATGTAACAGATAAAACAATCAGAAGAGTGCGTTTTGATGCACTAGCCTGCAAGCCTCCATTCTCCACCCCTTGAGAGATTAAGATATTCTTAGGATTCCCTGGTGTATGGCCCTGAGATGGGCAAAGGGCTGTGGAGGGGGGCGGGGCGCTGACAGGGAGAGGGATAAAAGCAGCCGAAGTTCCAGCCTCTAATGAAGGTCTGGAGAGGAACAGGTGCAGTGAAGGAACCGCACAGGCCCAGGGCTCCGAGGTGCAGGTGGCAGCACGAGGGTCCCGACAGCCTTCCTCCTCTGGTGAGCAAAATGTAACAGGACTTTAAAAGCTAGCCTGCCAAGCATGGGGTCCTGACAGAAATTTCACTGTCTAACTAAAACCCACCAAAGGGGGGTAAAAAAACACCACCAAAGTTTTCTGCTGGAAATATGAAAAAATATTTGGTTCCAGAGGTGATACTGATGAAACAGTCAAGATGCTCTGGAGTCAGTTCCCTGCGTTCAAATGTGACTCTGCTGCTGACCTACGTCCAGTGATTTAATCTTATCTTTGTGTCTCAGTGTCTGCATCTGTTCCCAAAAGTCATGGATTTTATATTCCATGTAACAGCACTACAAGTGCCTGGCACATAGTAGGTGCTCAAAACTGTAAGCTGATAAGATCATTATTATTACGACCACAGAGACGCTCTGAGTGAGGTTCAGACTCGGGGAGACCGGAGAGAGCACGAATGAGATCTGCGTGCACAGTCCCTCCACTGGCTCACGTCCCAGCACCCGGGCCAGGCAGGGCGTCCCGGCTGACACAGGCAGGGCACCAGCGTGGCTCATCTGCGCTGTGGAGCGGGGCATCGTTCGGGAGAGGCAGTCAGCGTGCTGGCAGCCTGCCTGAAACGCCTAGAAGCGAGCAACGAGCACAACATAAATACCAGTGGTATTCCTTCCCATGGCTGATGCCACTCAGAGGAGAAAATAGCACGGAAGGCTTTCTTCAGCGGGGCGGGGGGTTCCCCTCTGACCGCCGAGAGCTCGCTGTCTCCAAGCCACAGCACGCCGTGCCCCTAGATTAATCTTCCCCAAATCCATTTTCATCATGCTAAGCCCTCACTCAAATGGCCCCCAGCTGTCCCCAGGAAAACACCCAAACCCTGGGCCTGAGGTTGGAGGTGTTGCAGTCGGGCTCCAGGCCTCCTGTCCAGCCTCTGCTTACACCTGTGGGTGCTGCTCCAATCCCCCCGGCAAGCAGGCCTGCCCCTGCACACCCAAATTCCACCCAGCAGCAGTGCAGAGAGGACAGCCCCGCCTGCGTGAGGCCGGCGCAGGGCCTGGGAATCAGCTCTGCCTCGACCAGCCGCCAGCCTGCTCCCGACCTGCTCCTGAATCACCCTGGAACCCGTTTCCTCACCTGGAGACTACGGCGTAAATTCATATTATGCCCCCCCTAAGCAAGAAGTGGAAGTACTTGGAAATGCGTGAATGTACCACATAATGGGGCCTAATCAGGCCCCAACTTGACTCTCAGTTCCGAGGAATGCAAGTCTGCCCGTCGGCTGATCCAAATCTCCAGCGCTGGCCGGCTCCCACCCTGCGCTTGTCTTTGGCACGTGCACCTCGTGCATCTTCAACCAAACTGTTAGCTCCTAGAGGGAGGGTCACGTCTCAGACACCTGACTCTTTCCTCACCTTCCCCCACCCACAGACTGACCCTGATCACGTAAATGACAAGTGTGATCTGTGCAGTCACACAGGAAGGTGAGTGAGGACCCATCCCATGGTGGGGAACGCTGGAACTGGAGCTGAGGGATTTCTGTCAAAGTGAAATGAGAAATTTAAAGGGTTGTGTTTCAGTTTGGCCAAAATACTGTGGCTGGCAGTGGTAGGCTGAACAATGGCCACCCAGAGATGTTCACACCCTAATCCCTGGAACCTGTGAATATGTTACCTTGATGGCAAAAGGGACTTTGCAGATAGGAGTAAGTTAAAGATCTTGAGGTGCGGGGATTATTCGTGGGTATTTAGGAGAGGAGGTAGAAAGGTCAGAATCAGAAGACACGAAAGAAGCTGAGGTTGGAGGGACGCAACTGTGAGGAAGGAGCCACGGCCAAGGGATGCGGGCCACTTCCAGAGGATGGACAAGGCGAGGGGACGGGTCCTGCCCTGGAGCCTCCAGAACGAACTGGCCCTGCTGGCACCTTGATTTTAGCCCAGGGGGATGCACTTCAGACTTCTGACCTCCAGAATTAGTAATTAGTAAAGTAATAAACTTGTGTTTTAAGCCACTAGGTTCATGTAATTTGTTATAGCAGCAACTGGAAACTAATAGGGTGGCTATTTTTTTAAAGGCGAACCACTGGGTTGGGAAGAAGGCTGGTATTCTGGAAGCATTTCCAGATCCCCTCTCTAAAATAGCTTAATTTGGTCACCACCACCACTGCTCACAGTACTGAGTGCCGACCAAGGGCCAGGCGCTGTGCGAGGTGCTGGAATATCCATGGTCAGCTCAAAACATTCTGTTCTTGTTCTTGATGACAGAGTCCCGCAGGCTTTCAGTACAAATATGCCCCATTCTTCCACAAGCCTCTTTTCCAAGCTGAGTTCAACTTTCAGTCCATTACTGAGCATTTATTACCTGCCAGGCACTGGGCACAGGCTGTACCACAATGTCCAGGTAGGTGTCCCCACCATGAAAATGCCATCTCATGAGTTTTTACATTCTTAATTTTTCAAAGCACGCTCATTTCAGATGTAATGGTTGAATGATACAGTACTAGTAACAAGAGCAGATACTGTTATTACTCCGCTGTGTGCCTGTCACTTCACGTACCTCCTAATCCTACAACAACGCTGTGAGGTATTATTGTCCCCCCTTTTTTTATGTATTGTTTTTTAAAATATATTTTATTGATTATGCTATTACAGTTGTTCCATTCCCCTCCCGGTATTCCCCTCCACCCTGCACACCCCCTCCCACCCACAATCCCCGCCTTTAGTTCATGTCCATGGGTCATACATATAAGTTCTTTGCTTCTACATTTCCCACACTATTCTTACCCTCCCCCTATTTTCTACCTACTGTCTACGCTACTTATTCTCTGTACCTTTCCCCCCGCCCCCTCTTCCCACTCCCCTGTTGCTAACCCTCCATGTGATCTCCATTTCTGTGTTTCTGTTCCTGTTTTATTGTTTGCTTAGTTTGCTTTTGTGTGTTTATTTTTTAGGTTCGGTTGTTAATAGCTGTGAATTTGTTGTCATTTTAATGTTCATATTTTTTATTCTTTTTCTTGGATAAGTCCCTTTAACATTTCATATAGTAAGGGCTGGATGATAATGAACTCCTTTAACTTGACCTTATCTGGAAAGCACTTTATCTGCCCTCCCATTCCAAATGAGAGCTTTGCTGGATAGAGTCATCTTAGATGGAGGTCCTTGCCTTTCATGACTTCGAACACTTCTTTCCAGCTCCTTCATGCCTGTAAGGTTTCTTTTGAGAAATCAGCTGATAGTCTAATGGGAACTCCTTTGTAGGTACCTGTCTCCTTTTCTCTTGCTGCTTTTAAGATTCTCTCCTTATCTTGAATCTTAGGTAATGTAATTATGATGTGCCTTGGTGTGTGCTTCCTTGGATCCAACTTCTTTGGAACTCTCTGAGCTTCCTGGACTTCCTGAAAGACTATTTCCTTTGCCAGATTGGGGAAGTTCCCCTTCATTATTTGTTCAAATAAGATGTCAATTTCTTGCTCTTCCTCTTCTCCTTCTGGCACCCCTATGACTTGGATGTTGGAACGTTTAAAGTTGTCCCAGAGGTTCCTAAGCCTCTCCTCATTTTTTTGAGTTCTTGTTTCTTCATTCTGTTCTGATTGAATGTTTCTTTCTTCCTTCTGGACAAAACCATTGATTTGAGTCCTGGTTTCCTTCCTGTCATTGTTGGTGCCCTATACATTTTCCTTTGTTTCACTTTTCATAGCCTTCATTTTTCCCTCTAATTTGTGACCAGATTCAACCAATTCTGTGAGCATCCTGATTACCAGTGTTTTGAACTGTGCATCTGATAGGCTGGCTATCTCTTTGTTGCTTAGTTGTTTTTTTTAATGGAGTTTGAACTGTTCTTTCATTTGGGCTTTTTTTTTTTTTTTTGGTCTGGGTATGCCTGTTAAGTAGTGAGGGGCAGAGCCTTAGGTGTTCACCAGGGCGGGGCAACCCAGTTGCTGGGCTGTGATGCTGTTCGTGGGGGAGGGGTCCAAGTGGGAACAATGCCGCTTGCTCTCTGCTGGTATTCAGTCACTTCCCCCGCTTCCCACAAGCAAAGTGGGCCCTTCTGGTGCTGGTTCCCATGTGGATGGGCTTGCGTACATTCCAGGACCCTGTGGGTCTCTCCAACAAACTTTCCTGTGAGGCTGGGAGTTTTTTCCGCTGCCACTGCAACCCCCACAGGTGTTTTCAGTCAGAGGTTTGAGGCTTTATTTCCCTGCACTGGGACCTGGGGTTGCGTGGTCTGTCTTGCTTCCCAGTTGTTCCTCCCGGTTTATCTGCACATGAATGTGGGACCACCCAGTCCGCCAGTAGACACCTTGCCATGAGTCCTCTCTGTCCCTACTGCTGGTCTGGGTGAGTGTTTCTTCTCTAACTCCTTGGTTGTTGGACTTCCATGCAGTTTGATTTTTCTGGCAATTCTTGTTATTTTCTGTTTTTAAATTTGTTGTTGTCCTCCTTTTGGTTGTGCAACCAGGCACTGTGTCTACCTACACCTCCGTCTTGGCCAGAAGTTCTACTGTCCCCATTTTCTGATGAGATAAAACTCAGCCAGGTAAAGAAATCTCTAAATCCCAAAGCTTTCAGGTGTTAACCTATGCCTGCCTGTCTGAGGCCAGGCTCAAGTCCTTTCCTCTTACTGCCTAGGGAGCTAAGAGATAAGGAACATGCCCCCAGGTCAATAACATTTTTTAAATCAATATCTACTTTCCTTGGCACACAGCAAGGTCCATGCCCTGAAAAGGGTGTACACCTGGTTGCAAAAAATTATGAGTCATAAAAATCCTGGAGCTGGCTGGGCTCTCAAAGGCCACCTGTCCCAACTTCCTTTTCTGGAAAGCTCCTGAGCTACCAGAGCTCCTAGAGAGGGGGGAACCCACCTACCCAGTTCTCCATTCCCCAAGGGGTCTGGCGCTGCGCCTCATCCACCCCAGGTGTTTAATACCCACATGCATACAGGGTGCTCCCTAGCTTGTTGAGCTCTCTCATCTAGAATCCAGAGCCAGAGACACAACCAGGGGTACAGAGCCTCAGGGAAATGTGGTTTCTGTCTATGACCCCCGTGAGATGCCCTGCCCTTCCATGGGCCCTGCCCCTCCACGCACAGTCACAGACAGCAGCTGCAGCGCCCCTGTTTGAACAGGTGAGAGCAGAAGAGAGAGAAGTGGAGGGAGAGTGACTTCCATCGGAGCAGGGCCAGGTCAGTTACGAGCCTGCTTGCACACTCAGGCACCAGGAGTGGGGGCGCCCACACAGGATGAGGCACTTCTACTGCTTCCGCTGCGCCTCTCCACTTGCTTATGAGAGGACTGAGAGGGAAGAGGGGGAGAGGCAGCAGGCCTAGCCCACCAACAGTGCACTCCATGCAGGCTTGAGCAGGAAACACAGCAGGCCTGACCCACGGTAAAATGGTGCCAGCCCTTTGCTTCCCCAAACATTGGCTGTAAACGTGTTAAAAAGCAAGAGCCACACACTTTTGTTTTTGAATCTTAGAAAGATATATTTTGCTCCAGCACCTGTCAAACAGTAACCACCTGCAGTCACAGGGCAGTCTATTCTTACTTTCACCCTCCTCTGGGCCAGGATCAGTGCCAAAGAGAAAACATGCCAGGCAGAGAACAAACACCAGGCCTGACCCAGGCTCTGGGCTTTAACGTAAAAGGGGTGTGCGTGTGTGTGTGTGCGTGTGTGTGTGTGTGAACAGTCCCCAGGACCCCTCGCACATCCCTGCAGATGGCAGGAATGTTGCCACCAGGCCCCCTAGCTCCCAGATAGCACGAGTCGTGTGATGAGGGCTGACGGGATAAACGGCAAGGCCTGGGTTCCAGGCCCACGCTGGGCAGCAGCCACGTGTGCCCTTGGGCACACCAGCTCTCCTCTCAGGCCTGCATTGCCTCACTTCCTCAGGTGTGCAATGAGGGACTGACCGGGGTGATCACCCATTCCCAGAAATTAGGACACCGCCATTTATCCCTTGAGCACAGACGGTTGACAAGGAGAGTATAGCACAGGGCTCTTCTGAAAACTGGGATTTAATGGGGGTCTAGAGAGAATAATGCTCAAAAGAATTCAAGTACTGACCCTTCCAGACATTCTATAAAATAGCAAGTGGGGAGGGCAGAGCCCGCTTCTCCTAGGCAGAGAAGCGGAAACCACGCAGCACCTCTCTTAGAGAACACACCTCTGGGGAAATCCCGAGGGATGGTGCAGAGGTGGTCATCGAGGAAGGGGCTGGCCCCTTCTCATCCACCCAGGAGATACCTCCCTCCTTCTCTTCCACACTCGCACTCACACACACACCAATTCACCTACTGGGAACAGTCACCTCCTCGGAGGCTGGCAGAGCAGGACTGCTAAGACACCTAAGGCAGGACGTCAGCCTGGCTCTCTCTTCAAGCACCGCCCCCAGCCCGCCCTGCCCCACTCACATCAATCAGAGGGCCTCACACTCCGGAGGCGACCTCTTTGTGTCCAACACAGAGGCAATCAGATACGAGCACCTGCAGATCCTAGGCCCCCCCCCCCCCCCCCCCCCCCCCCCCCCCCCCCCCCCCCCCCCCCCCCCCCCCCCCCCCCCCCCCCCCCCCCCCCCGCCCCGTGCATTGTGCCCCCAGCCTCCCCTCCCCTGTCCTTATCTCCTCCTCACACTGACCACACCCTCCTCCTCCCTCTTCCACTAGGACCTTGCCCCTCACCTGTTTTTTTTCTTTTTCTCAGTTTCTCCTTCCACACCGTCCCCTACAAGCCCATGAACTTCCTCTCTGTTTTCCCACATCAAATATAGGGTCCGGCACAAATAACACCCCTCTTTTCTTACAAAATCTTTTCTTCCAAAATCATAAGCATGTAATTCTGTAACATAACAATATTACACTCAAGTATACCCTATGACATTTTAGGTGAAATGTTCAAGTTAAAACTATAAATTTTTACACCCATATTATTACCACCAACCACACTCAAGCAGGCCTTTGCTCCTGCTGGACCCCATATAAAAAACTCCCGTTGACCCTTGCTTTTCCTTCCTTCGGCCTCGTCCTAGCCAACACCTTGGAGGACAGAGTGTAGTTCCCAGCCTTCCTTCTCCCCCAGCACAGGCTGTCTGGCTGCACCTGTAGGCCTCCTCTCTGTGACACTCACAACAGCCACCTGATGGCTCAATACACCTGAGGCCACCCAACACTACCTTCCTCAGCATTTCCTGCTGGCCCCACACATTCCCCTAAAGCCTCTCCTTGGTTCTCATGAGTTATTCTCACCCCCTCACCTCAGCATCCTTCACCAGCTCCTCTTCTCCCACCTGCTGCACAGCAGAGTCCCGAGGCCTGGTCCGGACCCCCCACCATCCCTGCTTATGTCCACTGTCCCCTAGCCTGCTTCAGCCTCTCCAGGGGTGGACAGCTTCCCCAAGTCCACGCAGCCCTGTTCCCAGGCCAGGCAGGCCCCCTCAACCACTGAACCGATTCTGGAACAAATCCAGTTTATGCACCTACCACATCACCCCTTGAAGTCCCACAGGCACCCCCAGGAAGGGGCCCAGAAGAATGTGGGAGGCGAGGGAATGGTCTATACCTTGAGTGTGGTGATGGTTGTATGACTATATGCATTTGCCAAATGACACAACCTCACACTAGAAAGGGTGAATTTACTGTAGGCAATTATATCTTAATTAAAAAGCATGGAAAAAAGTTCCACCGCCACCTCAACCCCAACCTGTCTAAAACTAACATCACCACTTTTCCCCAGACCAGTTCCTCCTCCTACACCTCTGTTTTCAGTAGTGACACCAACCCCCCCACCAACACACCCCAAAAAGCTCCTCCCCACAACTAGAAATCGCAGCTGGGTGGCCAACCAGTCCCAGTCTAGAAACTCTACCTGCACAGATTTATATTCTCTTGAATCTGTGCCTTGCATTCCACCTCCTCGCCCACCACCTGGGACTCAGGCCACCCTGACTTCTCACATAGTACCTCACTGGGCTCCCTCCTTGGCCACCCTGACCTGCCTTCAACACTCCGCACACTCACGCTGGCCACAGTGCGCTCCCCGAAGCAGTACCCAGCGCCAGCGCCCAGGCCTCTGCCCCTGCCTGGGCCTCCACTCTGGAGCCTTTCTCTCCCATGGAAGCCTCGCTCGTCCTCCAGGCTCCAGCTCCTGGGCCTCCCAGGATAGCAAGCTGCTTCCCTAGCCCTTTTCCATCAGAATCAGCAGCACTCCACCTGGGTTCCCACAGCTGAGAACCTACAGGACCCCGTGCAGTCTGCCCTACAATCTCGCTGTCTCCTGGGCCGACAGTGCACTTACCGGGGCAGGAAGCCGCCTCCCTCTCTCTCCCAGAGCCCCTGAGGCCACAGCTGCACCGGTGAGTGAGTAGTGGGTGCTCACAAGCACTTTCTGGCCTGAACTAAACTGTAAGCTGGACATTACCAGGAACGGTACTATGCCCAGCCCTCCTGTCCCCTGACCCCACTGAGCTAAAATGCCTCAGAAGCACAACTGGCAGCAGTGCTGCTCAAAAGGACCCAAACTGCTAAGGGCAGATCACACAGGCTGCTTCACCCCAATTTGCTCCAGAGCCCAGCACCCCACTGCTCCCCTCATACCCCCTGCCCTCCAGCCAGACTGCATACACCCCATCCACCAGGCATCACCTGCCCCAATGCCTCTGTTTAAAGAGCCTGATGCCTGGACATTGCTACTCAGAGTGGCCCTTGGACTGGATTGTCATCCTCACAATAATAGGAATAAGCATTTAGAAACTTTTATGGCAGTTCACCCTTGTCATGAAGTTCTTCCCGTGTCTTCAAAAGCACTGGTCTGTAACAAATTGGGAAAAGAACGAAACGGGCTCCTGCACCACAGAGAATCTGGGAAGCACTGTCCCCTCACTCCCACCCCCTCGACTCCTGCCTCTTCCTGCCGAAATCCCTCTCCTCCTCAGGGGTCCAACTTCGTGCCTCCGCCTCAGAGAAGCCTGCGCAGTCCCCATCAGCTAGAAGTGGTCTGACCCAGAATCCCCTGTCCCACCCACTCGGAGGGAGTGAGGCGGTATCTGCACACCCCTTCCGAACAGAAACTGCCTGCGGCCAGGGCCCAAGCCCTGCTCATTTTTACACTCCCGATGCCACGGTCAGGCAGGTGTGCGTTCAATGAGGAGAAAATCACCAGATCCACAGTCTCAGAGTCGGCTTTTCCTCGGGGGCAGGGTGTGGGGGGGCACCAACCCTTAGGGCACAAAGGGATTTTCCAGGATTGGGCCGCTCCCCATCTCCCCCAGCCTACATGGGGACAGGAGGGCAGGAAACAAAGCGTGTCAACGGCTCTTGAGACAAGAACTCAGTCACTATTCAACCACAACAGATCCACAATATCCTGAAGTGGCAATTGGAGGGAAAACACCACACGAACACACTAAAAATCAATCACACCCAAGTATAAAGAATAAAGAGATTTTCAGGGTCATTTTCAACTATCAATATTCTGCGGGGCCCTGACCTCAAAACTAAGGGTGAAGGGCTCAGGAGCCTGTAATCACACCACAAACGATGTGCTCGTGAACAGACCGATAGATATCCACTCAGGTTTGCAAAGTGCGGAGAGACGCCCCCTCTCAGCTCCCACCTAGATGCGCCCCACTCAGCACCAGCAGACCCTACCCCTCCCACAGTGCAGCTCCAGACGGAGCAGAGCCTCACACTCCCCACTCCCTCTGGCTCCCCTTTCCTGGCTGCTGTTTAGCAGGAATGCTGAAACTATTTCGAGATGCCACGGTCAGATCAAGACAACTCTCTATCTAAATATTCCTGTCTAATTTTGCACACGGCTCTTGTTTCAACTGACAAAGATAATGACACAGTGTCCATGGCCCTTGACAGAAAATTATCCTGCCAAGTTTGGAGCTTCCCAATAAGAGACTTCTCTAAACTTCTTCCTGAGAAAAGAGGAATGACCTCCCTGTCCAGATTCTTTTCTACAGGCAACAAAGGCACCCAAAAGACCCCCTAACTAACCCAGGAATGTTATGGAAAAATCCTGATACGTCCACCACAGGACAACAACAAAGGGAAACTCGTGGTAGGCATTTGGAATGCTTTCCCATGTCCTGCACAGAAATCACTGTTTTTCATTTTTTCTACACCCCATCTGTTTAGGACTTAGAAGTCTGGGGCATAAGTTCTGGGTCATACTGAAGACAAAATGTGGACTCAGAATTAAAGCATCTTTCTCTGCACGAAAAGAAATGGCTCACTGTCTTTCAATCAGCACTGATGCTGACTAGTGCAGCATGAAGCATCATATTGATGCTTCAATCAGCACAAATCATGCGTGTGTCCATGCCGCACCAGTGCACTCTGGGGCAGCCTCTCCCATGCAGGCGCACGTGGTGTGTGTAAATAGACCTACACGTATGTTTGAAATGCAGCCAGACACTCCCTCCCTGCAGATGCAGGCCTGACTCCCTCCCATATCACAAGACACAAGGGATGTCTCCCTGAAAAGTGAGGATGAGCAAATCATCAACTTGGAAAAGCCACCTGTGGATAATTGAGTTGGCCTTTCTGCCAGCATTCAGACAGCTTAAACTTGTTTGCACAATATTTAAAAACTGCTGCATGGTTATTTCATATGCATATCCCCACAGTCTTGCAAAATCCCCAAAAACAGAAACCACCAGTTTTCCACTTCTTTTGCACTCTGGGCCCAGCCAGTCACTGCCGTGCATGCAGCAGGTACAGTAAAAAACCCCGTGGGTTCTACCTTCCTCTTCTACTCCCCTGTGTGTGGAGGGGGTGGGTTCTCCTTTAAAGCCCAGTCTGCATGGTTTAGGGCAGGAGGCCACACTACCCTGTGCCCTGTCACTCACGGTAGGTCTCAGGGGGCCTCTGGAATGTCTGGGAATACTCCGTTTCAGAGTTTTACCTCAGTGGTTCTCAACCCAGAGCAATTTTTGTCCTGTAGGAGATATTTTTGGTTGTCATGACTAGTGAGATAGGGACCACTGGTATCTAACAGACACAGGCCAGGGATGCTGCTACATGTCTTATAATGCACAGGTCAGCCTCCCCACAACAAAGAATTATTGGGTCCAAAATGTCAGTAGTTTGGAGAATGAGAAAACCCTGTCTTAGGTGACATACAGGGGTGTGCTCATAGCACTCAGTTCGACTTTCCTGAGTTGCCTGAGGCCATGGCAAGAATTATAACAATGCTGCATCGTCTGCATGATTTGTAAGGCTGAACAAAACGCCCAAAGTCATGGCCAGAGTCTTGAAGATGACCCTCCCCTGAACCACCAGCACCCCTTTCTCTCTTCTCAGGAGCAGGGCCCGCCTCCCATGATGACCCACCCACCCACAATGACAACTGGCAGGCTGGCATCCATGCACACTTAAATCCTTTGGCAGCACAGTAGGCCTGGCATGCCCAGCTCTTTCTTCAGTCTTGGCCCGAGTTGAGCAGTGAGGGTGGACAAGTTCCCAACTGGCTGCACATGAGTCTCTCGCCCTTCAGGAGGCTGCCATCTCTTACCCAGACGGACACTCCCAGCATCCAGTCCTGCCCCTGCAGTATTATTTCCCCACTCCCCAGGCACAGGCAAGAACTAGCCTGGGAGCGGGGCGGGGAGGCCAGAGCAAGGCACGAGTTTAGGCAATTAAGCCCAAACCACTCCCAAGACCCCCAATGTTCCGAGAAGCAGGAAGAAGGACCACAAGGGTCCTCTTCCCAAAGTCGCCCAAAACCCCAACCTGTGAAACCCAACAGTTGGCTCAGGTCAAGAGAATCCAAGTTCTGACACAAATCGGCAGCCAGGGGCAGTCAGAGCCGCAGAAACAGTGCAAAGAGGTCTGGGAATGAAGAGAAATATTATCATGAGAAAGCGAGGCAGGAAGCTGTCTTGGCGACTAAGAGACGCGGCATCTGACAGCCGGCGCGGAGGTTGAGGTTGCTCAGCGCCTTCCAAGAACCCAAGGCTCCAGCCGGGGCCCTAGTCTGCTCCCGGCGGCAGGCCCGGAGGATTGAGGAGGGCACAGGGGTAAGCGACGTCTGCAGGCCCTCCACCCCACATCCTGAGATCGCGGCCAGTTAAAGTCGCGAAGGGAAAGCCGCGCTGTCATTTGAGGACGCTAGAACAGCCCAGGTGGGACACAACCCAGCTCTGCCCACAGGCAGGCGGGTGCGTGAGCACGCTGTGGGCGGCAGGCTTACCCCAGGGCAGGAAGCTGGGCCTCGGTCACCTTCCCGCCGCCTCGGCGATTGCCCCACAGCCAGCGACTGACACGCGCTCGGGATCTGTTTACCAACTCGCCCGCGCCCGGAGACCTAGCGCCCGGTGCCCCAGCTGCCCCGCCCCGCGGGCTGCTCCCATTGGCTACGCCTCCGTCACTGGGCGAACGCTGCGCTGAGCGGAGGAGCGTGCTCGATTTGTGCACTCGCCCGCGGCCAATCGGAACCAAGGGCGGAGAGAGAGCAGCCAATGGGAGGCTTCTCACAGGGCCTTTCCCTTCTTCCCTCCTCTGCACTTTCCCCTAGTTAGGAAAGCTTTGGCTTAAGGCCCGGTAGTGGGCTCGGTGGGCTGTGCGCTGCAGCCCAAGAACTGGTTTTTCCTCGGCGGCGAAGCCACGGATGAGATTGCAATGGCCAATGTTTTGCCGTCACCTCCTTGCTGTGCTCGCCCGGCCTCAGAGTGGGCCTGGAAGGGAGGCGGTGGATGGAAATGATGGGACTGTGGTGGGCGCGACTTGAGGACCGGAGCGAAGCCTGTACTTGTGCGTGCCTGGATATGTCACCAGGGCCCCCTCACAGTTTCACCGCAGGGCGCGTGCTGAAGGGGAAAGCGCTTAGGCGTCCCAGCCCCACCTACTGGTCCTTTCTCCCCTAGCTAACCGTGTTGGCTTTGTACGGGCGCCATCCCCAAAACCGGAAGCCTGTGAGCCCAAGGCGTGCCGCTGGTTCCTTCAAATCGGGGTTCCAGGGTGGTGGCCCACAAAGTGTGCAGCTCCCAGCTGGGCACAGAACACCCGAGTCGTTTGTCCTTGCCTGCTAAGTCTCCTCGCTGAGGGTACGGCCGGGAGACAGGCCAGCACCTGGAAAGAGTGGAACCGTGCGTGGCCCATCAGTCCCGCGCAGGCTCCTTGAGGGCGCCCCAGAAGGTGAGAAGCCCGCTGAGGCGCAGAACCATCTTGAAGGAACTGCTTTCCTCCACCAACATTTGTCCCAAATCATTCCTCTCTTTAACCAGAGAATTCGGATCGAAGCCAAAGTGTGCCTGACATTTTCCCCTCCGGTGATTCCCAAAGGCTGGTCTGCAGCTCCGTCCAAGGTTGTTATTGGAGCGTGCAGGGGAAAAAGGAAAAACAAGAACAGTTTGGTGAGTTTTTCATAAAGCCGTTCAAGCCAAAGGATTGGCCTTGCTTCTGAGACAATTATTTTGGAATTAACATTTAACTTTTTGGGAACTCGTTTATTTTAATATTAGAAAAATTAAAAGGTGTTTTATGTTGATGCCTGAAATGGAGGGGAGGCGGGAGTTCATTATACAGGCATGCCTCCCAGAGGTTGTGGTTGGCTTCCAGACCACTGAAATTAAGCAAATGTCAGAGTAAAGTGAGCCGTGAATTTTTTGTTTCTTAGTGCATATAAAAGTTATGCTTATACTATATTGTAGTCTGGTGCAATTTTGTCTAAAAATACAATGGGCATGCCTTATTTAAAAAGTGCTTCATTTCTAAAAATGCCAACCATCGGTTGAGATTGCAGCAATTCAGTCACATCTTCAGATTCCTCCACTTCTAATTCTAATTCTCTTGCTATTTCCCCCACATCTGCAGTTACCTCCTCCACTGAAGTCCTGAATCCGTCTGAGTCATTCATATGGATTGGAATCAACTGGTAAACTCCTGTTAACATCAGTATTTTGACCTCTTCCCATGAATCATGAAGTTATTTTCTAAAGGCTGATAATTTTTTAAAGATTTTTATTTATTTATCTTTAGAGAGAAGGGGAAGGGAAGGAGAAAGAGAGAAACATCAATGTGTGGTTGCCTCTGGTGCACCCCATACTGGGGACCTGGCCTTCAACCCAGACATGTGCCATTGATACAGGGTGCAGCCAAAAGGTGGGCCCCAAGTAGGGATTTGGAATGGAGTCCAGGAAATATTAGAAAGATATATAAGATGTCCTCATCGCTTACCCCCTCAGGTGTGAGCTGGGGTAAGGGACACATGGACCAGGAACATGCAGAGCTGCTTTGCATAGCAACAGCTTTGCAGCTAATCTCTGGCATGGTCATTTAACGTATCTATAACCTTTAACTGGTTTCATAGATCTGTTAAATAGCTGCGGCCATGCTTTGAGCCAGAGGGATGGAAGTGACTTCCACCCAAGATGTAACTGGGAGGTAACTCCCCCTGGTTACAGCACTTGCGTGAGAGCTTGGAGAGGATTGGCTCCATGCCATGGGGCCACACCTTCCCGGACTCATGATGGCAGCCCAGTAAACTTGGAATAATACAGGAGTGCTGGCAGGTGTAGCCGATTGTAGGAGGAGTCGGAAATGGGGCTGCAGAGGAAGATTGGCGCAGGGATTTAAACCCAGACTCAGCAGCGATGCAAGGAGAGAACCACGCAGTTTTGCTAGAGTGGGGACCCCCGAAGCTTTGATGGGGGGAACCAAGCAGCTTTGGTGAGAGTGAGGACCCCACGCTTTGGGGTGTACTCTTTGGCCACGTGGCTTAAGGAGCAGGAGAAACTTTCCCTGGAAGAAAAGGGGTGAAAGGACTCTTGCTGGTGGGCCATAAGAAGGTGCCACCTGGCTTTGGATTAACTGGAGATCCTGGCGACGACACAGCTGATGATGGTGAGAGCCTGAATCTACTTCTTTTCCTGAGTACCCCAGGTTAGGGCAGAGGGAGAAGGAAGGACTGTGTGCGTCTGTGGGTATCTTAAAGGACTTTGGGATTTTGATGAAGACATTGGGTCACTACTTTAAGTCTGTATAGCTTTAAATAAACATTTCCTTTCCTTTTCACAAATCTCTGGCATTGAGAGATGTCTTTCCTCTGGCAGCGGACAAGTGAACCTAGTGGGGGTCCTTTCGGTAATAGTATATTGTGCCCCGCCCCCCAGCCCTGTGTTCTGTAACAGTTTTTGGCGACCCAGATGGGACAATATTGCCCACGGCAAACCGACCCCCTCAGGTGCGAGAGAGTGAGACTCTGGAACTTTCCCAATCTCTGAGAATTTCTCTGCACTCCTCCTGAGGGCATCGGCCACCTAATCACACTCAGAAAGGTAAAAAGGAAATGAAATGGGGAATGGAGCAGAGAAGTGAAATGGTTTGGCTGAAAACTGGTTTCTGAACACCGTTTTGTAATAATGGAGCTGTGGGTAATAGTTTGTTTAGCATGCTGCTTCCAGGCTGCCCTGGTCTGCTCACTCACAGTGTCAGTGAGCCCAGGGGGCACTAAGGGAACCTGCACTCAGGTTTGGGGAGGAAGCAAACCCCTGGGCTCTGTAAGCCGAGACTGCATGTGTGTTGGGGATCGGACAGCAAGCCATGGGGGTGCACCGCCACTTTGGGTAAAATGGAGGATGAGCCACGTGAGTGCCCCACCATGGAGGATGACGGGTCATGCATGCAAGTCGCCAACTTGGATGATGGGTCACCTGAGAGTCCCACCATCTTGGAACTGGGCAAGGTGATGGGCTAAGGGTTCTCTTCAGATCATGGGCTGTGCGTTGCTGCTGTGTGGGCACTGCACAGTCAGGTTCTCTGTGCAACAGGTTCTGATAGGGAGGGCTCTGGTTCTGAAGGTCATGAACCGAGGTCCAAGGGTGACCATCTGATTTGTAGGGTGTTGCAAGGTCTAAGCTTCAGAGAGCTGCAGGATGTCCCTGTGAATCTAGAGACTTTTAGAGGAAGGTACCTGTATGCTGGGGATTTTTGGCTGCCAGATACTGAGTTTGAGTACTGAGTTTTAGTATAGTCCTTCCCAGGGTGGGAAAGGAACAGGGATTAAAAGTGAATGATGGTTAAATCTGGATGTGTAGGAATATGTATAAAGGATGTGAAAGTTTTAAACCTGGAGGAAAGGAAACCTCAACTACTTATTTTCTGATTTTGTGAGAAAGAAGCAAGTTTCTCCCATTGGTTTGTTTCTGATCAGAAACCCTCTGTACCTGTAGATCTAATTAAGGTCACCTGGAACCAGTTGGGGATAATACCTTTGCCACTCAGGACCTAGGAAGGGTCACTCAGGGCTGATGAGTGCTTCAGCCTGAGGCAAAGGAGCATGTCTCTGCCATGAGAGCCGGCCTGAAAGAGCATATGTCTGCAAGGCACCAGTGGACACATTGGTACAAGAGAATGCCTCTACCTGTGTACTGTTTTATTTTGCTCTGTATCTGTTCTGAAAAGGAAACTGAGGATTCCAGGGAAGGTTGAAACTTCACATTCTATAGAAAAGTGAACAAGGAAAAGCATAAGATATGTAAATAAAAAGGTGTATGTAAAAATGTAGAGGGTTTGTGAATGTTGCAGAAGGTCTCTGGAAAACTGTAAAGATAAAAGAGAAAGGGTATTGAACCAGTGAGCCTTTAGTTCTCAGTCCAGCGCCTAATCCACTGAGCTACACCAGCCAGGGCATGAATGTTCTTAATGGCATCTAGAATGGTGAATCCTTTCCAGAAGGTTTGCAGTTTGCTTGACACAGGGTTGCCCCAAACCCTCAGTTTTTTTAAAAAACACAGTATCTGCAAAGCCCATGAAACGACTATGCCTGTACTGCTTTAAGTACGTGGCTTTCCCATGATGCCTTCACAAACCACTGCATGGGAAGTTCTGGACTAGGCAATCACTGGAGGCCCCTTCCCCTAAAAGACTTTCTTTTTTTCCCCCTTTTTTAAAGATTTTATTTATTTATTTTTAGATAGAGGGGAAAGGGAGGGAGAAAGAGGAGAGAAACATCAGTGTGTGGTTGCCTCTCATGCGCCCCCTACTGGGGACCTGGCCCACAACCCAGGCATGTGCCCTGACTGGGAATTGAACCGACCACCTTTTGGTTCACAGGCCAGTGCTCAACCATTGAGCCACACCAGCCAGGGCTAAAGATTATCTTATTTTTTTAAATTTTTGAACATTTTAAGTGATTTTCATCTTTTTTTAGGTAATAATGATAAATACACATGATTTTTAAACAAAGGTTTTAAAAGTTTAAGAATTTATTTTAAAAAGATTTGCAGTGAAAAGTCTCCCCCTACTTCATCTCTCTTCTACCCACTTCCCAAACCCAGCACCCCCACACCCTCCCACTCAAATGTAATTACTGTTACTAATTTTACCATCTCTTTTCAAAGTTTCTTTATACATATACACAAATACAAACATACAGTTGTATTTTATAGAAATGGTTATTCCATACACTTTGTTCTGTTTTTTCATGTAATGATATAGCTTGGAGCTCCTTTCCAAATTTGCACATAGAGAGTCCTCATTCTTTTTTGCAGTATTATGTCATGTGAATGAACCATAATTTATTTAACCAGTCTTCTACTGATGGTCATGAGGACTGTTTCAGTTCTTTTGCTATTTCAAACAGTGCCATGGTGAATAATCCTGTTTTCTTTCACAATGTGATTAATTTGGGCCTGTGCAAGGCTGGGTCAGTGACCATAGAGAACAGTGTAGTGCAGAGCCCACAAGTGTCCTCGCTGTGCTCAGAGGGCTGATATGCGTGACTAACTGGCTCCAAGATTTGTCACACTTCCCCAAACTCCCAGTGGGGAAAACAGATCACTTCTAGAGCACCAGGGATGCACCATGAAGGCCACAGTTTGAGGAGGTCGCCAGAACCAGGAAAAGCCAACCCATTTCTGCTGAGAGAATGACTTCAAGGAATTCCCTAGCCTGTTCAGCTAAGACAAGACTAATCACTGTAATTAGCTAACTGTACAATTAGACGTGATTAAGCACATTATAGAAGAGGCTCAGCTCCCGACCACTGGAAACATCCCCGCTCAGCCGTTAACAATGGGCTTCTTCGCTCTCTTTAACGTGTGCTTGCAGTGTGTCTGCCTTCTCAGTAGGGTGGTGTTTTCATTTTCAGATTAATTTCCTTTCAACATACTGTAGCATATAGAAATTAGCCAAGTATGCCAAATCATTGGCTTAATTTTTCCATTTTTCAATTGAGATATAAGTTATATGCAGTAAAATGCATAAGTCTTAAGCATATAGTTCAGTTCATAAGTTTTTATAAATAAATAGTTCATGTAATCAACCAACTAAAATATAGAATAATTTTCCCATCCAAAAAGTTCTTCATGCCCCTCTTTCCAATCACCTCCCCCCACCTTGCCTCAGGCAACTATTCTGATTCTAAATTGATTTTATCAACAAAAAATAATTGATTACATGACATGGCTCGGGATGCTGCACTCTCTAAATTGAAAATTAGTATATAATTCATTCTCTTGTCCTAAAATTATCAGGTGTGTGAGGGAAGCCATCCCAGTTCCTGAATACATATTTTACCTTGTTCTCCCACAGACACTCACTGTATACTTTTTAAACTTTTTTTTCTATTCACTTAAATTTACAAGTATTCTCCACTTTGGGGCCCCAAGTCTAGAAACAAAAGAAGCAAAACCCTGACCTAAGCCTGTCTGTGTGACAGTCTCTTGCATCACTTCCTCCTGAGGTAGCCAGAAACAGGGTTAAGAGAACGAAGTTGTGAAGGGGACTTTAGAAAGCTACAAGGAAAAGAATTTTACATAATAAGGATGGACCAAAGGCACACACAAGACTCCATGTTGCCAGTGGCCAAGGAAGTTAAAAGCCAGTGTGAACTTGTGGTGGGAGTGTGGGGTGAAACGAGGGATTTCTGGGCGTGCTGGAGAGGCGCACCCTGGCCAGTGCGTTGGGAACGTGGCGTGCAGTGAGCACTGTGGGTCCACACGCCTGCACCCGTGCCTGCAAAGCACAAACATGTGACCCGAATCTAGGGCCCAACACACACATCTTCAATTTCTGGGGGGTTGTAACATCTATTTTACAAGATGACACACTTTAAAGCTTTTGATTACAATCACCAAGACATGAAAACGATGTCTTTTGATAATTTTTCATGGATTTCTGTATTAAAAATAATTTTGCAATTTTAACCCGAATTCTTAAGAATATCTCACTCTAGCAACTATAATAAGCATAATATTTTTCCTTTTAAGAAATTAATATAAGTCAAGCCTTAGGTAGATAGAGTTGGTTGTACACCTGAAGTTTATATTATTAATCAATTTTATCCCAATAAATTTAATTTAAAAAATAAAGGGATCACATAGTTTTTGACCCCTTTAATAGTACTTAAAGTAATAAAGTCAACTTTTACCTTAACGTGAACTTGCTTTTTCAACATGTATCTTAGAAGGCGAAATGGGGTTCTAATAAGTGGAAGGTGACACTGACCTTTTCTTGACTGGTTCTGTGCCTCCACCCTCTTCCCAACCTTGTTTCCGGATGTCCCAACCCACTTGTTCACCAGCTTTCTTGGCAAGCATGTCTGAGTCTCTTCTCCAGGGACCTGGCTCCTTGGAGCTGGGACCACGTCTTGTGCCTCTTTCATAATCCACGCCCTCCCCATGCCGTGGGAGTCCCAGAACTTCTCAAGAGCTGGTGCACAGCATGTGGAAATTTCTATGGCAGCTGCTCGGCCCCAACCGTGCCCCCCACCGCCCCCCGCCCAAGCCGGGACCGGGCCTCCAGGTCCTGCCAGTCCAAGGACACTGGGCCTGACTCTGGGTCAGGCCCTGCATCTATTTATGGCTCTTTATCTCAGGGCCTGCGCCGTGGCACTCTGCGCTCAGGGAACCTCCTCCCCTCACCAGTCCACACAAGGCCTTATCTGGAGAAGAGGAGAGCAGTGGGTCAGATAAACTTTTTTTTTCTTTTCTACGGCCCCCATGTCTCCTCTCCTTTGGTTCATTCTCCTTGGTTTGGGTCCTACATCCTTAGATGAGAAAAAGAAAACCTTCTGACATCCAGATAAAATATCTGTATGATCACTGATGAGCTTATTGTTTCTCACATGTTTCCCCGTAGCAGGGAAAACTTGTCTCCCATGGGGACGGGAACCTCTTCCTTATTCCCACCACACATGCCCCCAAGCTCAGCTCATGGACAGAACTAGTCATTGATCAATCCCAGGGCCCCGGTAGGAGCCTCTCAGGGAAGAGCTGAGCCGGTGGGGGAGCCAGAGCATGTGGCGTCCGAGAAACAGGTGAGAAGCCGCTCTGTTTCGATGTCGGCAACGTATCTCCTCCCAGGAAAGGGGTGAGAAAAGGGGACTCAGAGCCAGGGATGCCGGAGCCAGCGGAGCTGTAGCAGTAACCAGATCCTGCGGGCACAGTGCGTGGCCCCTCCGGGCTGCCGTGGTCTAAGGTGCCACATACCTGACCTACCTACTTAATTCCTAATTTAACTTTATGATTATTGCTGTCACTATTTTTAGCAATGGCTTTATTCATTATACAATGCAGATGTCAGCTGAGGCTTCCCTAAATAAGACTGGTTCCAAACACCCAGTGCACATCCCGTGAAAGCCTAACGTCTTCCCCCAAATTTTGGCCCATTCCTGGGAGGCCAGGGCAGAAGGCAGGAGGAGGCTTCCATTCCCAGTCACCTCTGGCCTGGAGCCCTTGCAGCCGCTGAGTGCTGTCAGTTGGTGGTCTGCCTCATCGTCATCTGTGTGCTGTCCCAGTCTGGAGCTGTGCCACCCCCTCCAGGGGGGTGGAGGGGACCCACACCACACCCTCAAACGAAATATCAGATACCTGTGTTCTCAGAAGTTTTTAGCCATCCTATCCTATAAGGGCTTTTATTGGCTAAGTCCCCTCATGGAATAAGTAGTCTAGCTTGTTTCTGTCCTGGCTTCACCTTCCCATCTCTTCTCCTTAACCCTTCCCTTTTGGGTTGTCTCCAGAATTCCAAATTCTTCTCACCGTATTCTGCAGAGTCATTGATCAACTCAGCCAATTCAGTCCATCAAGGAGCAGAGTTAGGATTTTCCATTCAGCAAGATCTGTCACCTTCCTTATGAATCAGGCAGTCGTATCTGTAATTTCTTTTCTCGTTCTATTAAGGTTGCAATACAGTCTTTGCTAAATCCTTGCCAAATGACGCTTCCATATCTGAGGAAGCAGAGCAAATGAAAAGGAGCCCCATTTTGGATCTCACTCGGCACAACCAGGGGAATCTGTTTTTTCGGGTCAAAGTGAGAGAAAACTGCCTTTGGGAGATGGGGACAGCTGGAGGGGTCTGTTACATGACCAAGTGTGTGCCAAGACTTAGGAAGGAGGATCTCAAGATTTCTAGAGAAAAGCTAGGTGCGATTGATCTTGTGATTCAAGAATAAAGGAATAGCAGCTCGAGCAGGACCAAATAAAGTGATAAATTCCAAATAGTCCCAAAGAGGGAAGAGAGAAAAATCGGCACGTGCACTGTGGGAAAGTCAGCAGGTGCTCCTCTCCGGGAGGGCCCACAAAAGCACCTCCCCCGCGCGACCTCCAGCGCTGCCCGGGGAGTGGTCTCCATTCCAAACGGGAGGTCTGGACGTGCCAGGCCTGGCAGCGGCGGCGCGCACGTCCCTTCTGCCCAGGCTCCTGCCGGAGTTCAGTCACACTGCCACACCCAGCTGCCGGGGAACCTGGAAAACGCAGTCTCTGTGTGCTCGGAAGGTGGAATATGCATTTTGTCCCGTGGCCTCACACTCCTTCAGTTTTCCCCACTGAGGAGGATACTGGGGTTAGAGAGTTGAGGAGCAGTCTCGTGAGAGACTGAGGCTCCCCGTCGGAAGGAAGTGGGAGCACAGTGCCTTGCTGACCCAGAAGGGCTGTCCTCGGACATGGAGGGGTTACAGCTAAGGGTACGGAGGATGCTCAGAAAAGTTCCCTTCATCGCTGAGGAGCTTCCCTGGGCAGAAGTGCTGCCAGAAGAGGCAGATGACGTCCTGATTTCCAGAACTTACCATGGCCCTGTCCACTGTTTCGGTGCGTCTCGGTTAACACACCTTTGAAATAAGCCTAATCACCCTGGAAAGAACATGTCATCTTATTAACTATCCTGTAATTCAATCTCCGCCTTGCTTTCTCCCACCTTCATGTAATCTTCCTTAAATGCTCTCCTTAACTCCAAATGCACTAAAGAAGCTGCAAAGTTGTCATCCTCCAGAGCACTTGAGATCTTGCTTCCCAGCAATCGTCGTCAAATAAACTTACAAAAAGAGTCTGGAAGTCTCTTACGTCAGCACAGTACAGAGTGCAGGGGACACTTTCCTCGCAGACAATGGGAACAAGAACAAACACTTCCAAATTAAAGCTGAGATGCTGGAAAATGGGCTTCTCAGCCCAGCTCTGCACGACATCGGGGTGATGTTCATTCACTGAACACAGCAACCCCCACCCGCTGGTCGGGCTCTGGACTGGATTGGAACCCCAGCCCTCTTCTGGCTCCTCGGCTCACTGGGAGGGAACACTCTGGGCCTGAGCGTGTCTGGGCCCTGGCTTTGTCATCTTTGCTCCTTCAGCACCACTGGCCAGGGACCCGATGGGAACTCAGTGTCGCAGGTTGAACTGTAAAAACCCCGCTGGGGTCCCACGGTGGCTCCTGGAAGCATCTGCTGCCCTCGTGTGGCCGTCGGGGCTCAGCGCTAACAGAAGGAGAAATTCAGGGCACACGGAGTCCTTGGAGAGGCCAACGCGGTTGAAGGACGTTGAGCTGAAAGCCACCGGGGGAAAGCAGCAGCCTTCCTGGGTGGGGGGCGGCAGTCCTCCCGATTTTTGGTCTCAGGTCCCCTTTACATTCATAGACCTTTTGTCAGGTGGGCTAATTATATCCTGTTTAGAAATTACAACTGAGAAATTTTTTAAAATATTGATGTACTGATTCCTTTAAAAATAATAAACATTTCATGTTAACACATACATATATTTATGAAAATACCTACATTTTGCAAACCAAAAAATAGCTTTAATAAAAGGGTGGCATTTATTTATTGTAATTCTTTTTAATAGTTTAATAGAAGACAGCTGGATTCTCATACCTTCTGCATTCAGCCCCTTGTGAAACTGTGTCATGCAGCTTCTGGAAAATTCCAGTGTACTCATGAGAGAAGGAAAATTAAAAAGGCAAAGAGCCCTGGCTGGGTAGTTAAGTTGGTTGGAGCATCGTCCTGATACACCAAGGTTGCAGGTTTGATCCCTGGTCACGACACATACAGGAATCAACCAGTGAATGTATAAATAAAGTGGAACAGCAAATCAAAGTTTCCTTCGGTCTCTCCTCTCCCTTTTCTTTCTTTCTCTCTCCAAACTCAATATAAATAAATAAATAAATAAAGCAAAGAATATCTTAGTATTATTATGAAATAGTTTTGATGTTGTGGGCTCCCAGGACCACACCCGACTCAGGGTCCTCCTGCATCAGCTCAAGAGAGCAGAGCAGAGGGAGCAGCGAGGGGGTTTGCCTGGAAAAGGCAAGAATGACTAAGAAAGAATGACTAAGTTCCGCCCTCCCTCCCACCCTAAGTCCTGGGCGCTCAGGCTGAGCGGCACCCCAGGTGGCCTTTGCTCCAGGAGGAGGAGGCTTCCGCAGAAACAGATGGCAAAGCCTTCACATTTTTTCCTTTTGCATTTAAAACGGTTGGACTGATGTGAGACAGAAAAATTAAGGAAGACTATTGGCTGAGTCACTGTTTTCCCACCAGGGACAAGATTTTTAAAATTCCAGGCTGAGGAAGAGAAGAGAGTCTAAGAGGGGATTAACAGAAGGAGGTTGCGGTGTGGAATATGCAAAATGCTTATCACTGACTACAGAATAGCAGCACTCCAGAATATGTATCTTAAGAGGCCCAAATATCCACCAATAAAGGGCAAATGAAAAATGGGCAAAGGATATGAACAAATAACCAACAAGGAAATCACGCAGCCCAAATGCACAAAAAGATGCTTAACCTCATTGCAAACTAAAACCTAAAGGAGGTAACATCCATCCAATCAGCAAAAGTGGAAAATCTGATGACACCTTGTGTTGGCAGAGGACGGGGAAGGGGGACCCTCAGACTGCTGCTGGGGGGATGGCGGGGTCCAAGTGCTTGGGGAACCAGTGGGAGCACCCAGTCAGCGAGGGGGCTGCTGCTACTCACCCAAGTTCACAACAGGATGTGATGGGGGCACGCAAGAGCTAAAATTTTTTAGCTTTAGTTAGTTAATAGGCTTAGTGATTAATGCAGGTAGAACGCTGTAGTTCCAGGGACTGGAATGCAGGACCAAGGGGACCTGCCCTGACTCCAGGAAGCCCGCAAACAATTCGGCCTTTGCCAGCGATCGGGATGGTGTCTGAGTCAGTGTGCTCCAGGGAGGGCACGTCCAGTAACCAGTCTGCAGATGAAAGGATGCTAGGAAAATCACCGGACTTCGACTTTTACCTGATGGACCCTTTCCCCTGAATTCCAAACCTCTTCCTACCCTTTTCTTCTCCTTATAAAAAAAGGTCAGCCTGAGATGAGGTGTCATGGCGGTTTTTAGGGTACATAACCCTCAGATTGCCGGCACCTGAATCAAGTGCCCACGAAGGTTCAATCCTTGTCTCTGCTTATTGGTTCTGGCAGTGACAGCACAGATGCCGACTTTTCTGGTTTCAGATGCTCCAGGCGGTCCAGTTATAATACGGAAATCCAGCAAAAACCTGGGGGCTCCCTTCATAGCGTAACAGGATAAGCGGGACTTTTGTACAGTAAGTAGAATACTAAACAATAGTTAAAATAACCGACCCAGTGTTGCATTCACATACTTGAACATCTTAATGTACATTATAATCTTTTAAATTGTCAAATACGTACAGTATGGTATCATTTCTACAAAGTTTTAAAAACATGCCAACATGCAAAACAAATCTAAACATGGATGGGAAGGACACAAGTTGACCTTGAGACAGTGCACAGGATTAAATAGGGCTGGGGCGGTGTACAAACAGGCCTGCTGTATTTGTAAGAACTAATCTGGAAAAAATGTTAAGATTAGTCGATTGGTTGCATGGTGGAATGTGTTTGCACACCAGTTCTTTTCAGCATGTTTGAATTCTCTCTCCCTTTTTTTTCAATCCCTTTTCCTGCCCTCCACTTGTGTGCTGGGCTCCCCTGCCTCCCAGACACTCAGGGACCAAGTTCCACAGGTAGAGTCTCTTCAAGGATCTTGGTTTTTTCTAACAGTAACAGTGAAATGCCTGCTGGCTCTGACTCTCTCAGAATTCTAGCCCGTATTTCTCCCAGGGCCTCCAGGAGAATAGCTCCTGCTACACACATGCTAATTGTTAGAGGAATCCTGCTTGATGCTTGAGCTTTCGTCAAAGGTTCACAGGAGCCTCAAGAAGGAATCCGATCAGCAGGAATCAACAAAGATTAGAGGTGTCCCACTCCCCCTTGGATCCCCACAGGCACCTAGGTATCACCCACCACTTGTGCCCTCCTCCTGTTCCTCAGCACAAAAGATGCTTGAATTCTGGGCTCTCTTAAGGTGAATTTGTGAAAATTATAGCCACCCTCCCAATCTTTTGGAGCTGGCCCCTTCTCAATCAATAAAGCTGTTCTTACTCCGAATGCCAACGTTTTGAATATTGGCCTTTTTTTTTTTTTTTTTTAGTCTGGCACACGAACCTTGACCCAGTAACACAATGGTTTTTACCCTTTGGGTCCTCACATTTACTTTTTTCCCCAGTCTTAAAGCACTTAACCTTAACTCTACATCATGGCACCTTTCAGCGCTCCTTCCCTGATGGTCAGTCAGCTTAGATAAGGGACTCCACCTTCTTCTGCTTTACCCCAAGCGTGGCCTCTACCCCCAGCACCCTGGTCAGGCCTTTGAACAGAACTCTTCCAGCCCAACAAATCCAAACACTTGTCAAATCTCATCTTTGGAAGCCCCACTCCGATAAACACGGCCACGTTGAATGAGCTTCTCCCAGTGTTCTTCCCTTTTAATCTCTTGGGAGTTTTCACCATCGGGGACCAGCCCTCACCCTCTTAAAACTCCCCTGCTCTGAGCTGTCACCACTGGGATGTCACCACGCTGGATGTCTGGCTGTGTGTGAGTCACAGCCAGCGGCAGCTCTCAGATCTCAACCGCCATCGCTCCGCAGTGCCACCACCCGGCCAGCCCGCCTCTCGTGTCGCCTCTGCTCTTCCACACACAGCCCAGGGGAAAGAAGTCTCCTGTTGCACATCAGAACACGTAATTCTCTTCTTCCTCTCATGACAAACAGCCAGCTTTGCGCCCTCACACTATTTCTGGGGCCAGGAGACAGAGCCACCTTCTGAAGTGCACGCGCAGCACCTGGATTTCTTCAGCACCCAGACAGCCGGCTCCCTGAGGGCCCAGAGGCCTACTCTGCGCTGCATCAAGGAGCTCGAGTTCATTCCGAGAGATTCCCCTTGTGATGCTCGAATGCTATAGAGAAAGGGAAAACTCAGCCTGTCCACATCCCACCCCAGCGCCCAGAGAAACGGCCACAGAATAAAGGGGGGCGGGTTTCTGAACACAGGCTCTTACCTGGCCCCCACCATGTGCTGGTGTGTGTCGAGGACACTCGCTCCATGTTCTGGCCACCGCCTTGCTGGGCTTCCGGCAGCGTGCACAGCTGAAGCCAGCACAAGGCATGTGCTTAGCACACGCAGCCTGTCACACGCCACGCTATCCGCCACCAGGCCTTGAGGATCGCTGCACACCTTTGCGCAGGGAACTTTCCAGTCGAAGAAATGGCTGCAGGTGTGGAGGGGGCAGTTGAGCCTCTCCCCTGTGTGACCAGGCGATCTGGTTTCTGTACCCAGGGACCCGCCACCCCCAGAGGGGCCATGAGAGGCAGGGCTGAGGCCCACACTGACAGACAGGACAGACCAGACTGCCACTCCACCAGGATCCGCCTTTTTATTGATGCTAATATTGCGCCACTTCCCAGAGGAACTGCTGTAACAAGATTAGGACTTGATTTCTAAAGGCAGTAGAACAACAATGACATCATAGACAAAGCACTGGGGACAGTCCTTGCAGAGAAAACGTGATTTCCTTCATCGGCCGGCCGGAGTGCCCAGGCGTTCCGTGCTGTCCTGGGTGTGAAGTTCCAGTCCTGGTATACACACACTCCTTCCTTCATCTTGGCCCTCGGAACGTTCGGCTCCGAGGTATGCCCTGGCGGCCTTCTCCAAGCTCCTCCTCCACCATGTTCCCCTTCCTCCATTCACCTGGATCGACGCCCAGCTTCCTGGCAGTGAGGCAGGTGCTCTTGGAGGGGCGAGCCACGCCTGGCAACAAAACAGCTAGCACCAAGAGGCTGGTTCTTCTTCACAAAGTGAACCCGGTACTTTTTTTATTCTCGTTGATTTTTTATTCTAAGGAGAGAAAAGTCTTAAATGGCACTAGAGTGTAAAACTATACAACTGCGTCCAGCTACAATCGTCTACGGGGTCCAGCCACAGAGCCACACGCCCTCAGATGTAGAGCTGGCGGGAGGCCAAGGCGTCCATGAACGGGCGCACCAGGTTGTCCGTGGAGAAGTAGAAGATGAGCCCGAACGTGATGGAGATGGGGAGGGCAGGCAGAGCTTTCTTGAACACGGCGAGCAGCAGGAGGGTCAGACACAAACCCTGCAGGACACCAGGGGGAGGGGGCGGTGGTGATCACTGGTATGGATGGGGAGCAGCCAGCAACGGCCCAGTCCCTGGGCTCAGGAGTGTGTCAGGGACTTGTAGGACCACAGCCCCAGACACCCATGAACGGGCGAAGCAGAAAGCTGGCCTCCTGACCCTAGATGCTGCCACCTCCACCAGACTACCTTCCCTGTCTGGCTACCATGGTGGCACGTATGACCCGATGGCAGCATGCCTACCCTCAGAGGGACACATATGTATAGGAGAATTGGAGGGGCTTAACTGAAATGCCAGCAAGGGTCTCAGCAGTGGACACCAAGGGAACCAAAGATGCCACATGACTCCTCCCCTCAGAAGCAGGTGCAGTGGGGCCAATGCTGTCCCCACACCTGTAGATAAACAGTGGTCCAGGGTGGGGACAGGGAACCAGAGTGCGTGCTCTGTCCCTGGAGAGAGCAGGGTTTTAGCTGAGACAGGCCAAGGTGGAGAAGCCTGGGTCCACCACCCTTCCTTGACAGATACGACATCTCCAAAGAACCGAGCCTCGGCCTTCACGTGCCACATGTTGCCTGTGTTCACGGGGACAGAACCCCGAGTGTGAGCTACTCAGAGCCCCTGCCATAGAGAGGCAGACATTGTAGTTCATGTCCCCCATTATGCGGATCTGGCTGCGTCACATGACTACAGGGACCTCCAGATTTCACTGACGGACTCAAAGTACTCAGCCCCCCTCCTGAGCCTCAGGAGACCCCTGGGACACAGAACCCCAAGGTATCTGGGTGGCGCACAGAGGGAACGCCCCCAGCCCCAGAGGTGGAGACCTGAGTTCAAACTGCGGCTCGCCCCTCACCTGCGCCGGGCCCCCAGGCAAGGCCCACAGCACACTTCCCCGTCCGAGAACCTCAGGTGTCGTGACATGGGCTCACCGAGCTGGACAAGCCCTTGCCGCCCTGGCGTGCGCGCTCAGTAACCTCAGGGCCCCTCGTCCTGCTGACACCCGGAACCTCCTGTGTGCCTCAGTCTCATGTTCAGGATCCTGCAAAGCCCAGCCAGCCCCCATCTCTTCTGCCCCTCCCGGGGACCACAGCATCTGAAAATTCCCCCAGGGTCTTGGGCCCCCATGTAGACCCCAGGGCCCCCACGGCCCACTTACAATGAGGATGGCCACAAAGCAAGCCAGCGTGGTGTTCCAGTCCCCACTGCCCGTGGCCGCCGCCTTGCCCACCAGCACGCTGTAGAAGATGAAGTCTCCGAGGCCAAGCTTCACACCCCCTGTGTGGGGAAGACGGGCGGCCATCATCTCAGAAGCCCCAGGGGAGCGGCAGAGGAGGCAAACAGCAGCCAAACAGCCAGGGACCCAGGGGATAGAGTCCGGGGGCGCTCGGGGGGCCAAACAGTAGCTTTGCCAACCAGCCTGCCTCAGCTGTGCCCGGGGATGAGGAATGGCTGCCCCGGGAAAAGGGGAAACCTGTGGACTGAGTGACTTGCAGTTTGGGCTGTGAAAAGCTGGCATGTCTGATAACTCCGATTAAACTGGTGCTTGGCACTTACTTTAATTTAAAAAAAAATCAAGCAAAACACATTGTCCGGGATTGGTGGGAGGCTGTACAACTTAGTGCTGATTTGGACTTATAAGTACTTTTTAGGAAATTCAACTTCACCACTCGTAAGGACATGCACAGCACCCAGAGGTCCTCTGGAGACCCGTTCCCCTTAAAGCAGATAAACGTGTTTGTTACTAGCTTGTGTGTAACTGAACAGTCAATGAGAGTTCCAGAACGCTGTCATATTTGTTTCTGTCAGTACAACTGCCCCAGGCACTTGTACAGGGCAATTTTATCGCAGACAACACAGATGTTTATACAACAAACTCAACTAGGCCTGATCAAGGACGCTGCTGGCCTCATCCACCCCACACCCTCCCTCCCCCCTTCCAGGCTCCACATAAGAGGTGTCGCTGCTCCTCCTGGTCAAAGCAGTGTCTGTCCCCAGCTGTGGCTGACCCTCTGGGAGTTCAGCTCAGAAGTTACTCCTCAGGTGACTCGCTGTGACCCCAGGGACCTAGTCAGGAACCCCGCTGGTGCTCCGCACCCGGGGTCTCCTGCACAGTGCCCCCGATCACAGGGTTCAGGGTCAGCGCTCACACCTGTGGGATGCGCTGGGCCAGATATGGGCACCCCTGCCCCCACAGTGCAGGCACACAACTGGCACTCGATGAATGCTCTTAAATGCATGCTCTAGTCTGAATGTGCAAGTCCCCGTGGCCTGCCAACCAACGCTACCTTTGCGGCTCTCTCCTTGACTTCTGGAAGGCCACCTCTGATGAGAGAGGAACGTCTGTCCCCCTCACACCCCGCTCCCCAGACCTCAGGGAGCCGCACCTCCGCCCTCCACCCCGGGGGCCATGCAGACCATCTGGACACAGGCACCTTACTTTCCTCCTCTTCCTCCAGCTCCTCCCCTGGGTAGCCAGGCAGGGGGTGCTCAAAGACTTCAGGGTATGAAGGCTCCCCAAAATTGTCATAGGAGTCTTCTTCTGGGTGTCCAGTAACAGCAGATGGCCAGCATCACCATGGGGGAGGAAGAGGGAGAGAGACAGACGGCAGTCAGAGGCCTCTCTGGAGCTTGGGGGCTGCCCCACCCTCGTCCACCAGCCCCAACACAAAGAGCAAGGCTCCAGACCACAGAAAAGAAGCGAGGCTGAGGCAGAGGACCGCAGTGCCCCCTCTCTCAACCCCTAAGATGCCAGGGGTTGGTCTTCTCTCCTGCCCACCCTGACCCCATGTCTCCTGGAGAGGCCAGGCCAGGCTGAGCTGGGCGCACAAGAGGAGCTGCCCCCAGGGACGAGAAGCTACCCACCCCCAGCACTCACCCATCTCTGGGTCGTAGGGGAGCTGAAGGGCTCCCTGGGAGGAGGGGTCCAGCTTGGCCATGCCCACTGTCCACACCATGGCAGCTGGGGAAGGAGACAAGGCTCAGGCCTCAGGCGGGGCGGACTGTGGCTGCCCCTGGGCCTGTGAGGCATGTGGGCCAATGGTGTCCCCAGGAGCCTGCACGGGACCCTCAGTTCCATGGTACTCGACATGCCCCACTGTTAGGAGGCCACTGGGGGAGGGGTCCAGGCGCACTGACCAGGTGTGGGCAAACAACTCTTTTCCTGTCTCTTTTGCCTCCTCACAAAAACAAAGGTAATAATATCAGTGAATAGTTTGGTGAACTGATTGTGGTTTTGTTTCATTGTGGTTAAAAAAAAAAAAACATGTAACATAAAATATATCATCTTAACCATTTTTAAGTGTTCAGTTTCACAGTGCTAAGTGTATTCACATTGTTGTGAAACAGATCTCCAGACCTTTTTCATTTTGCAACACTGAAACTTTGTATCCAGTGAACAAGCCCCACTGTCCCCTCTCCCCGGCCTTACTTTCCGTCACTGTGGATTTACTCTAGGTAGCTCATCTAAGTGGAATCTACAGTATTTATCTTTTTGTGACTGACTGAATTCACTCCGCATAATGTCCTCAAGGCTCATCCATGTAGCACATGCCAGAATTTCTTTCTTTTTTTAAGACTGAATAATATTCCATCCGCAGTGTGCATACCCACATTTTGTTTATCCAGTCACCCGCCGACAGACACGTGGGCAGCTTCCAGCTCTGAGCTGTTGTAACAAATGCTGCTACAAACGTGGCTGTACACAGACACGTCCGAGACCCTGCTTCCAATCTCTCGGGGACCTGCCCAGAAGTGGGACTGCTGGGTCACGGGTCCTAGCACGGTTTTCTCGCTCCGGCCCGGAAACCTCCCTTGACTTGTTCCCCAGCCCTCTAGCTGAATGTCCAGTGAGCATCTCAAACTCAACATGCCCCAAATGCTCTCAACAGCTGCCAGCGCCATCCTTCGTGTCGTTGCTCCCAAAACACTGACATCGTCCTTGACGCTCTCACATCACGGCGCCACCATCAGCTCGTCTTGCCAATTCTGCCTCTAAAATGCCTCCAGAATGCAACCGCATCCTACTGCCTCCACTGCTGCCCCCGAGCCAAAGCCCATCCCCTCGCTCCAGGGCTGTCACTCAGCCTCCAAACCTGGCTCCTGCTTCCACTCTTGACGCCCATACACTTTGTTCCCCACTCAGCCACCTGCGCGATCCTGTGAGAATGTCAAGTCAGGTCAGCCCAAAATCTTCCACGGGTGTCACATCTCACTCAGGAGTAGAGCCAAGTCCTCACCACTGCCTGCAGGGCCTGCGGTGACCTGGAGCTGCCCCCTCCCCCTGCTCACGCCTGGGTGCTCCCTGGGCACACCAGGCCCCTGCCCACCTCAGGGCCTTTGCACTTGTTGCTGTTCCTTCTGCCTGGAATTCTGTCCCCAGATTCTCCCAAGGCAGGAAAACGGCCGCTTATGACAAAGGGCTTCCTTGACCACCTTATGCAGAACTCCAGCCCCCCACTACCCTGAAGTCCTTAGGTTCCTTACGCTGCGTCCTTTCTACAGAGCAGTCGCCTCCTGATTTACGCATTTGTCTGTTTGGGCACCACCTTCCCTCCTAGAACGTGAGCTCCACCAGAGTGCACAGACGGTGAAGGGAGTCCAGGCACCAACCCAGTCTTTCCCCACCTGGCCCCTTGGAGCTTGCCTGGACTGGGCCTTCACACTTGAATCTTCATTTGTTAGCGACCACCCAGAACTGTACAGCTGCTCCGTAAACTGTTTCTCCAGGGCACCCTGCAGACAGCTGAGCCCCAGATTCACGCTTTCTACTTGAGCACCACCAACAACAGACAGGAGGGCATTACTAGCGCAGCGCTGTGAGCTCTGGGAGGCCTGGGCCCACGTGGGCCTCGCCTCCAGCTGCAACTCCAGTGCCCCACACACTGCCTGCCACAAAGTGGGGGATCTGACATCGGGCACACGTTTGTTGAGTGCCCACAAAAACCCAAACCCCTGCACGCTGGCCTGAGCCCAGGGGCACCCCACGTGCCTTCCCTTCGGAGACATCACTTCAACCACCCATGCAGCTGTGAAGGAAGCCCAGTGAAAGGCAGGCGAGCCCTGCTCCCCACACCCCTCTCCGAAGCGCCTCCAACCGCGGAGGGCTGAGCGGGTGGCCACGGGCTCTTGGAATGTGGTCGGCACCCACCACACGCCTGCCACTGGAGGCTGGGCGGGTGAAGCTCTGGGGCCCCTCCTGCTCTAACTTTCCCAGCTTCGTCCTGTGTGACGGAAGGTAGTGTTCGCTGTTGTCTCCGGCAGGTGGAGGCTGACGACTTCTTCCTTTGGTCAGGGAAAGGACAACTGTCTCCTAGTCAACTCCGAGAGCCACGGCCCGGAACCTGCCCCCACCTCGGTGCCTCTGACCCCACGTCGGAGGAGGTGCGGGAGCCACTCACATGAGTATATCAGGGCAGGGAATATGGGCTCGTTTCTCTCCTGCGCAGTCTCCACCAGCATTCTCAGCGGCCCTTTGGGGCACAGCACAGCCACGAGATCTGGGAAGAAGCCAAGTGAAAAAGACACTTATTCCCAAACCACCCCAAAGGGGGGTACCAGCCCTCGTAACACTGGCGTGGATGGGGACACTGTGTCCCGGAGCCCTGGGTGCGAGGCTCTCAGGGCGGGCCCTGCCGCCCCATCACCCAACCCCCAGGTCTCCAGCCCCAGTCTCTGGAGTTTGCACTGGCTGGGGCACGGAGTGGGAGGATGAACTTGAGGTCCCACTGCTCTGGGCCCTAACATGGAACAAACAGAAACAGTTCTGGTGATGGCAACTACCTTGATACTAATGAAGGAGCGGCCCACTCTTTGGACGCTCGTTACTTGTAGGTACTGCGTAGGTATTTGGGCCCAAAGCTGACAGCGTGTTGAGCACTAACAGCAGGCGTGCTCAGCAAACGTCTGCCATTACTAATAACCACACCAATGGTCACGAGGCCACAGGACCTCGCAGGCTGGGCGGAGGCCAGCCTCTCCAGAGGAGGACCAGCCAGGCCCCACAGGGAGAGGAGGGGACCGTTCCAGCACCTGCCACACGTGAGCAGCTGCATCGAGGACTTGGCCCCGGATGCTGACCCTGCTGCCAGGCCCTCGCACCGTCCGGGCCCACTCACCGTACACAGAGATGGCACCCAGGATGACCCATGCAGACCATTCCGGGAGGTACTTGATGAACACCAAGGCCATGAGCGCGCTGATCATGATGAGGTAGGCCTGCTGCAGCACCAGGGGGCCCTTCCAGTGGATGCACACCATGCCCACCGCCCCGAAGTTCCAGACGGTCAGCAGCAGCGTGGGGTGGTCCATGGCCACATTGTAGGTCTTGAGCACTTCCCTGCAGGAGCCCAGCAGGGGCGGGGGGCGGGGTGGGGGGTAGCACTCAGTGGGGAAGTTAGACCCGCTGCAATTCAACATCCCCTGCTCCTTGACCATTAAGTTCCAACGGGTTTTTCCAGCTTCTGGTTCCACTAACTGATGTCCCTTTCCCCATTTCCACGAGCCCTAAACTAACCACTTGGAATCATTTCTGGAGCAAGGCAGGGAGTAAACCGATGTCTCATTCTTGGGCTGGTTCACGTAAATGTGCTCTGGTACAACCTAGGGGGCCCTGGGCCCCTGGGAAAAGTGTGTTCTCCTGTCCCTCTTGTCTCTTTGAGCCCCTGGGTCGGGCTGATATCCCAAATCAAGGGCAACAGAGACCACTTTTGCCATATACCAGGAAGAACCCAGGCAAAGCCCCAAGATTAGAATGTAAATTTTGAGGGGTCCTACCCTCCTCAGGGTCACAGAGCACCTTCTCCATGCTGGCTCTGCCTATCTGCATGAACTTAGGGAGCAGAAAGAGACGCGTGGCCCGCCGTGGAGCCCACTCCCCGGTGTCCAAAGGCAGCCTGTGGGAAGCGGGCCAGGCTCTTGGAGCGGAGACACTTGGGGGTGTGGAGCCCAAGGGGGGCCCTTCCCCGCCCAGGCCCTTTACAGTCACTTGTGCCACACAGGGAGGGCCCCCAGGTTCCTGCTGCTCACCAGCTGCCACTCACCCGAGGTAGATGTAGGTGAAGAGGAACAGCAGCATCAGAGAGGACATGATCAGCCAGCCATGGATAAACTGGACAGAGAAACGGGCAGAGTGACCACACCGTGGGCCCATGCATCACAGGCCCTCAGGTTCTGGGAACCGAGGCCCAAGCCTGGAAACCATTCTGCGTCGGCTCCTATGAGACTGTGCTGGGGGGCACTAGCGGCCATTTCCCAGATCCAGAGGGCAGAGAAGTCCAAGGTCTCTGAAGGTCACCCAGCAAGTGCATAAAGGAGACAAACCTCCTTTAAGTCTAAACACCCGGACCAGTACTCACGCAGAAAGGTTGTGTTGGGTGTCCCCGACATGCCAGGCGCACCTACGCTCCGGAGGAAAAGCTAGCCACGTCTCTGCCCACGCGCTGCCTTCCAGCGTGAGGGCAGCCGGATGACTGACAGATACACGGACATTCCAGCAGGTGTGCTGAGGGCTACGCGGAAAACAAGCTGGCAGGACGCAGTGACGGGGGTTCACCAGGGGAGCCGATTTAGGCAGCGCGGCCAGCGCAGGCCCTTGAGGGAGCTTCCTCTGAACAGTCAGCACAGGGAGTCCCTTCCCACCTGAGCGCTGGCACCCGCTCCTCTCCTGGCCAGACTCGGGAGGGTCAAGGACGCGGGTAAGGCTGTTCCCTAGCCAGTCCCTTGGCCAGGCATCGGTGGCACAGTGGTGACACTCCTGTCAGTCTCCTTACTCTGGGGACAGACCCAGCATGGGCCACGAGAGATCTCAGGGAGGACCTGGTCAACCAGGAGTGAAACGGGCGGCCTTCGCCAGGCTGTGTGTGGCTGCCTTCGGGAGGTGCGGATGCTCTTTTGTCCCAGACAGCCCCACCTGCCCAAGGCCACTGTCACTGCCTGAGTGTCATGGGACCTGCCAGTCACCTTACTGAATGGTCCCCGGGATTGGTCACAGAAGTGCTGGCTTCCCATACTCCCCGTGCATGGCTTTTGTTTCTGCCGTAGCCTCTGCTCCCTACCACCGACCCCACCCCACCCCAACTTAAAACGCTGGGGAGCACTCACACAGGTAATTACTAATTGATAGGCCTCAGCTCCCGGGCACTTCCTGGCAGCCTCTCCCATCGCTCAGCCCCACTGCCACCCCCCAGCTGGGAAGGGGCTCTAGACTGGGCCTCCTCTTCTCCCTCTGCCTGCTCCACAGGTGGTGGCAGCCTGAACACAAAGTGCTGTACATGCCCGTGTGTGATCGGTTTTAAATCAGGTTATGCCTACTTTAACTTCCTCTTAGCCACTGGGGTTTCAAAGCCCTCCTTGGGAGAAAAGCCTGAAACTCACATTTAAAAGCTCATGGTATCTCTGGGACAATGCCCACGGTTCGGGTCAGGAGGACTCCACTCCTGCACTGCCTCCCGCGGCCGCTCCACAGCCGCAGGGGGGCCGCCCCGCCTGTCTGTACTGGAAGACCCTAGCACAGCGTCTGTACTTCCCCGGCCTGAAGGGAAACGGGAAACTAAAAATAAACCTGGAGGGGAAGTATGGGGTCAGGGGAGCCTAAAATAGAACATCTCACTTCTTCAGAAGGAGAAGCAAGATAAAATTCACTTTGAATATGAGAAGTGACACTCCGAACATGGCAGGGAGGAACCCGACTCAGTGGGATTGTGTGTAAGTTTAAAATGAGAGAGCCTTGGGTAATCTGTGGCAGGGGCAGGAATGGGGTGTAAGAATACCAAAAATCAGTCTGTTTTGCAGGAAAAAAGGGATTCTGATATATTTTTTTTAAGCCAATGGTTGCTGTACAGAAGGACCCGCATGGCGGGTGGCCGGGAGCAGGGGCGGGCAGGTGGCAGGCAGAGCCGGTGCTCACCTTGTAGCAGCGGTACTTGTAGAGCACGACCAGGAAGATGGTCATGACCACGATGACGCTGATCATGATGAGGGTGTTGAGCACGGAGTTGAGGAGGCGCTGGCCCACCGAGGGCGTGTTCTCGGTGAACGGCGTGTAGATGCTGAGGGCGAAGGCCAGGGCCCTGGTGTTCATTCTCTGCCTGCTCTGGGTGCCCCTCATCCTAAAGGGGCCTCGGACCACTGGTGGAGGCGCCCTGGGAACACCTGCCCTGCTGGAGTGCTGTCCGCCATCCCCACCAGCTGCCCTGCCTTCCAGCCCACCTCCCGGCCCCTGGCCTCTCGGCCTGATGACTGGACCCAATGTAACCGCAGGAAAGGGTGTGGATGACCTCATGGAGGCCCTGTGTCCCCACACCAATGAGACCTGGCCCGGAGGTGCCTACCCCACTACTCTGTTCTGGCCCCCGGAGAGCTGGCGGTTTCCCATACCCCTCACTATCAGCCCCACCCAGCCTAGGATTTGCCCCTACTTCTACCCCACCCAATGCAATCAGTTCAGGAAAGCAAGTCCCTGGCACCCCCCTGTCCAACCTGGCCTGACAGAAGTGAGCTGCCTGCGAAGTCCCCAAGTTCTCTTAATGCTTTTCACCTCTGCTGTCTGAGTCCCCAACAGAGTGTAAGCTTCCTGAGGGTGGGGGCTTCTCTCTCTGCTCCTTTCTTTAAAAAATAAAACTTAACAAAAATTGCCTAAATTAAAAAAAGTTGGGGAGCAGTGGAGTGTTAATCACTCAGCAGTGATTAACAGAGGGAGGTGGGGTGAGGGAGGGGAAGCCTCTCATTTTTCTATGCTGCTGCTCCTGCCTGTGTTCTTTTTACCAAAGTAAATACAATCTCCCTCACAAGGTTGGATGTGAGCTGAGAAACCTGGTCCAGCCACATCGGTTTACATTCATGGGAGCAGAAGCCCAGAGAGGAAGTGCCTAGTTCACAGCCGTGCCTGGGACCCGGCGCTTGGAGCACCTCGCTCAGCATCGCCGTTAGGTGAGTGTGCGCCTTCTGCAGTAAACCCAGAGTGCCGCGGTGGGGCGCTGTGCTAAGCCTTCACATGTATCACCTCCCTTAATTCTCCTGGTAACCTTTTTATCAAACCTCTTCTTACTGCCACCAGCATGGAGCTGCAGGTGCAGTGGAGCCCGGACCCAGCCCCGCTCCCCACCTGGCCGGGGCCCCCACTCACAGCTGCCCGTTCTTCTCCGTGTAGAAGCGCACGGACTTGATGGTGGCCACCACCACGATCATGCACAGAGTCACAGGCACAAAGAGCATGATCACGTGCTTCGCCCCGTATTTGAGGGTCAGCTCCTCCTCCAGGCCCGGCAGCCGCCCGGGGACCCCGCTGCAGACGTAGCGGTCAGGGTCCTCCTCGTGGTCCTCCTCGCTGTCCTGGTTTCTCTGTGGGAAACCACACCGTGTGGGCCACCAAATGGCCCCAAGATGGCCAGCCGACGCAGGCATGAGTGTTTCGGAACAGGAAACGAGAAGTTTGTATGTTTGAAATTCCGGGGCATTTGAAAAGTGTACGAACACAACCAGAGAAAATCCTGAGTTGGTGCGAACCAACTCTGTACCTCTCTGCAGGTGCAGAGGGGCCACGGCAGCCACAGAGGAAGGTGGTTTAATGGCTAATGGGTTTGGAGCATGTCTGAAGAGCTAGCTGTCCCCGACCTCAGTACAGGGGCTCAGGATGCCACTCAGTCTGTTCACGTGGCCATACTGATTTGGGAGGAGACAGTCCAGGTGACAGGAGGAAGCTAGAGAGTAAACGTTTCTGGCTGACAAATCACAAACTGGATTGATCGGTACGCACAGGCACTTTCTTTGATTATAAGTAAGACACTGGGAGTTTGCAGAAAAGGACATTACTTTGAACTTTTGCCCCCCAAAATCAAGAGGCTAACCCAGCAGCAAGCGCCTGGGAAGATCTGGCCTATGGGAAGCTGGGAGAGCAAGTGAGTGAGCAGCGAAGGAGGTGGCAGTGGTGCCTGCCAGATGCTGGCGTAAATGAACCTGTACGGATTTCTGTCTTGGAATCGTGGCAATTTAGGGTCATTAGCCATCACGGCAATTACATTAACAGCCAAAGCCAAAGCCAAATGAAATGGAAATCAAAAATGATTATTGTTTCGGTATCGGTGCTCTGCAGAGATTTCGATCTAGATACTCAACTGAGAAGGAAAAGAAACAAACCGTTAATGAACAGGAACTGAAACAGCTAAAATGCTCAAACACTCCTGGGGATACAAGATGAAGAAACCACCAAGCAAAGGCTAAGGAGGGGCCGGGTGGTGGCCTTGAGCTAGTGAGGTCCTGCTCTGAGAGCACAGAGCGTCCCAGGAGGAATGAACTCCAACTTCAGCACGGGGGATTCGGGCTGGCAGGAAGAGAAAGTTCCACATGGCAAGGTTTTTTAATACTATCCTGGGTAAAACAGAGAATGAGATGCAGGCAAATTCAGACAGTGCTTTGCCCTGATAAGGAGGGAGGCGGCTTGGCTAGGTGACTCTCCCAAGTTCATCTGCCACTTCAGAATGTTACTGTCAGCCCTCTGGGTGGCAGAGACAAGACCACAGTGTGACCCACCTCTCCTGTGTGAACTGAATGAATGTACGTCCCTGCAAAATTCCTATGTTGCATCTTAACCCCCACTGTGATGGTATCACGAGGTGGGGCCTTTGGGAGGTGAGTGGGTCATGAGAGTAGAGCCCTTGTGAACAGGGACAGTGCCCTTATAAAAGGACTGGGGAGAGTCTGCTCACCCCTCCTGCCACTCCAGGACCCAGAGAAGACAGCAGCCTGTGAACCAGGGAAGGGGCCTCTCACTGGACACCAGGTCTGCTGGCACCTTGCTTGGTCTTGGGATTCTGGTCTCCAGACAGTGAGAATTAAATTTCTGTGTAATTTGCAAGCCAACCAGGCTTTGGTAGTTTTGTTACAGCAGCCAGAATCCCCAGCTCGAAAGTCTAAGGTGACCCAGGGACGATCATCTCTTGATCGCCACGTCTACCACCTGCCAGAAAGGGTCCCCTCTGGCAGTGTTCCTCCTGCCACCCTTGAGCGTATGTGATTTGTCCTTGAAATCAAACTGACTCTCACATGCCTGCACTAGGAAGGTGAATCTACGGGGCAGGGGCTGGGGTGCAGAGACTCAGTCCACTGCAGTTGAACTTGAACAGGCTGGGAATGTGCAGTCTACTACAGAGCCCTGGCAGAGTGGACGTGAGGCAACCGCCCACCTTTCTGGCCATTCTCACTTTTACTTTCTCCTCCCCCCCCCCCTGCACCCAGGAATGTCTGGTTTCTACCTGTTAGGTACAGGAGCCCCAGGGGCCTGCATGGAGGCCTCAGCCTGTGGCAGGAACCTACCCACTGGGCAGCATTCTCTCCGTCCTCCAGGCCCTGCCTGGCCTCCTGCTGGCAGGAGCGCGGTGTGGGGCTCTCGGCTGACATCAGGGACGTCCGCTCGTTGCATACTTCTTCCTCACTGTCAGAGGCCATGAACGTGAGCATGGCCCAGCCCCTGGAAGTACCTGGGAAAATAAACACAGGGGACCTCATCCATTTCCCTGAACAGCACAGGCAGTGCAGGGTGGAGGGTGTGGCTGGCTGAAGGCGGCTTTAAGACCTGGACACAGGTCCTACCCCGAAGCCACCCACCAGGACACCATGTCGAATGGCTGCTGTAAAGCATCAGTCCCCAGCAGCCACCACTGAGGCTGCGACGGCCTCGAGAGGGACTAGCCTTAGGAGATCCAGGCCCCGGGAGGCCAAAGGCCCAACTAGAGAAGTCAGAGCCACTCCAAACTGTCAGCACACCCACCCATTCACCCAGCACATGTCCGCCGAGCATCCACAGGGTGCCGACACTGTGCCGGGCTCTGGGGATATGGAGATGAGCAAGAGACACACTTTTATCCGTAAAAACCACAAAAACCATCCACTGTAACAAATTTTATGATCCAAGTGTCTACCAAGCAGCACAGAAGCACAAAGAAGGGACTAGACCTGAGGCCAGGAGTGTTTTCTAGAGGAGGTAACATTGCTGATGGAGACAGTTGGGAGGGAAGGGCATGATGAAAGTCATGGTCAGGGCCTGGCACTGCCGAGAGGGGTGGCGAGGTGTGAAGGGTTTCCTGTGCCGGGTTAAAGAGGTGTATGGCGCACCACCATCCCCTGCCCCTGCCCAGGACAGTGTGACAGGAGGATCAGATCTGTGTTTAGAAATGTCAGTCTGGCCATGGACTGAAAAAGGAGTAAAGAAGGGAAAAGGACTCCCCAAAGGCATCGGCAGGATGGATGCACAGGGTCCAGAAGGGGCCAGGAGGTGGACAGACAGGACCAGAGGTGGGGATCCAATGAAGGCCAGAGTCCAGGACGAGACCAGGCACGGGGTTGGACGAGGCAGGTGGGAGGAGGCTGTCTCAGGGGGGAGACCGTGAATTTGGTCCAGGAACCTGGGTGTCTATGGGTTAAAAGGGAGAAGTGTCTTGACGGCGGGTGAGTGCCTGGGTCCAGGGCACAGGGAGGGAGGTGAGAGTCGTGAGCCTACAAGTGGCAGCTGAAGCCTCAGGAGCAGTGAGACCACGTGGGGAGAGTGTGTGCATATGCACACATGTGTGTGGTCAGAAAGCATGGTTGAGGCAGGGCCCATGGGAAGACTCAGGCTGAAGGGACCCCACGGGGGTGGGGACCTGTCCGAAGGCCACTGTCTATCCTGAGCGGTGCGTAAATGCAACAGCACCATACAGAAGCCAGTGCAGCCCAAAGGGGCTGGGAAGAGCTGCATTCAGACACCCCTTGTTGGATCCGACGGTCCCACCGACATCCTGGGCAGGGGCAGCTGAGCTCTCACCAGGGCCAGCTCTCCCCATCACTGCCTCCTGGAAACCATTGGAGCCGAGCTTCCTGCCACTAGGGACAGCCAGTCAGGTCTCCTTTCCGCTGAAAGTTTGTCTCCAAGTCGGTCATGCTATAATCTATAATTTTCAAGACAGCGGGTTCCTTCCAGCAGGGTCTGTGGCTGTCACTCTTTGAAGACAGCACTCAGGGCTGTGGCCTGGATTATTCCCGTGTGGACTTCAATCCCATCCCCCAACTCACAGGCACAGGGCAGAGCCTGCCTCCCTCTGTCCACCTGTCTGCCTTGGGCCTATCACCAAGGCTCCCTGTTGAGCTCACAGGGGTTTCGGAGTGGGTGAGCTCCCGGGGTTTAGGATGGACGAGACACAGCACTGGAGCAGCAGAACAGGAAGCAAAGCGAGATGACTGCGGCGCACTGCACTTCTGGAGCCCAGATTGAGAGAGGGACAGCCTGTCTGCTGTCGGGATTGGATGTCTCGGGTCTCAAAGAATCAGAGGGACGAGAAATGGTCACGTAAGGAATCACTTGCAGACACTGAAGGAGGAGGAACATCTTGGAAAGAAGTAACCTCCTAACTAAACGTGTGGGCGGGAGGACCTACCAGGGCCGATTTCTGACAAGCTGAGGTGGCTGAAGCGGGGGACCTGGGAGGCAGTGGTGGGAGGTGGGGTAGGGAAGGTGGGGTGGACCATCCCAGGGAGGCCATGGCGCCTGACTGAGGAGTGGGAGCTGCATCCAGCAGCGGGGAGCCAGCGAAGGACTCTGAACAGAGGAGGGATGTGAACCGAGTGAGGCAGGATGCCAGCGGAGTGGCACTCTCCAGGCGGTGCGTGGGCTCCCGCTCTCCGATGACGTCCCCCTAAGACTAGGCTCGGTCCTGCGCCACAGGAGGGTGGATCTGGCTGCTCCTTGGCGGCCAGGTCTGGGAACCAGCAGTCTAACCCAGGGGCCTGATTTGGGGGACACAGCTTTGTAGCCCCAACACCCTGAGTGGACTTGGGAAGTTCATAGCTTGAGTTCCTTCATCTAATGGAGATCCGGGAGAAGTTTCAAGTCCTTCTCTGTGAGGCTGTCTTGCAAGATAAAAATCTAAATACATACCTGCTGGAACCCAACAGCTCCCTAGTCACTCACTCTGGCATGGGTGAGTTCACTCTTACTGAAAAGTGGGACCCGGAAGGAAGATGTGGCTGAACTGTCTCTAAATCCCTGAACCACGACACTCCATCTGGAGCAGAGCCTCGGACGGCACATGGACTACAGGTGGCTCTTCTAATGCTGTCTGCCAGCCTGTCCGTCTGGCTTGGGGTGTGAATTAATAATGGAGTGACAACCTCCCTCCTTCTGGTCGCCCCAGGCCTCTGGATGCCTGTGATTTATCTTCGCAGTGCCTGGGAGGGGCAGATCGGGAGTGCCTGCATCTGAAGAGGATGGGTTCACAGTTACCCTCGGACCTGGGTGGTCAGGTCCCGACCTCACTAGGCTGCTTAACCAACATGCAGATCCCGGGGCTCCATCCGACCAAAGGGCCAGGGGTCTGCATTTCGACACAGTCCGTGGGTGATTTTCAGGCTGGTGTCAGACCTTCCCTGGAGCCGCCCCTGCCAGGGAACCAGACGCTCCAGCCTGGGCCCCCAGCTCAGAACCGCAAGTGTCCGGGTATAGTCCACCACCCTGGCCCCTGGGTGGGGTGTCTCGCCCACCCATCTTGGCACCCCCACTGCTCCACACCACTTGCCCACTAAATTGGGGTGGAGGGCGACAGAGGAGGAAGTCCTTTCTCCTGAATACTCTGTGTCTGGCCAGAGAGCACGTGGGCAGAGGAGCAGAGCTTTTCAGACTAAGAATGCTGCAGCAGAAAAGTGAGCTCACAGTCTGGTAAGGTCTTCAAGAAATGCCCCCCCATGGAGGAGGGTGTGGGAACACTGGGGCTCAGACACCCCTGGTACAAACTGGACCAGCCTTTTGGGAGGCAGTAAAAACTTTTCAAAAGCTTTAAAACATTCATACCTTTTGATCCTGAAATGCTACTTCTTAGAATTGGGCCTAAGAAACAATACAAGATTTGCATAAAAACAGTTTGTTGCCTTTATTTATAATTGTAGTAAAAGTGAAAATGACTGAACTGCCTCAGTCCTCTGATATAGCCATCTGAGGGGGGTTATTATATGACCACTAAAAACACCTTATTTCAAAAAATATATATATACATATGTATATGTGTGTATATATAAAAAGGCCTGTTAAAAAATATTACACAACTTCAAAGGATGTTTGAAGGTTTGGATAGTAAGATTGTGGGTGATTTTTGATTTAATATTTTTCTGCACTTCTAAAGCTTCTATAATAAACATGGATTGCATTTGTACAGGTTTTTTTTAAGCTATTAATTTTTTTAAAGGGACATCATGAGTATCAACATTTGACAGGTTTTCTTCTGCCTCTCCTGCACCCCCTCCCACTGGATGGTGGCAGGGAGGGGGAGCAGGAGGAGCAGGGGGCGCAGATGGGCTTAGGAAGCCACCTGCTGTCTTCTCCAGCCCCTCTCATTACCTGGCTCCTGGAGGAGAACAGAGCAGCTGGGATGTATTCCTTTGCTTCTCAGTGGGAACAGAAGCCTAATGGTATCTGAGGGAAAAATCGCCACCCAAATCTGTGCAGATAAACAACCTGCTTGATGTTTGTCCACCTCAGAGCAGCAGTGACGTCAACTCCCAAGGGAGGCTGACTCATAGGCTGGTGAGGGTGGGGCCGGGTGACTGTCCTATCATCGATGTCAAATTCTGTCACCCACATAGCAACCAGCACCCCATTCATTCTCTGAGGGGGCTGCAGGAAGAGACAGAGGGGCTGGTGGGGGCAGGGGGTGTCCAGGGAATTAGACTGTGTCGTTCTGGAAACCCTTCCCGGAGCAAAGCCCAGGGGCTGAAAGCTGCCTTGGATTAGGATGCAAAGTCAAACACCCCAGGTAGCCACTGCTCACTCCCACCAATCAGCTGAAGGGACCAAAGTGCTGAAGTAGCCAAACCAAGGGACACTGACCCAGAGAATTTCCCAGCATGCTCACATCACTTCCTGCAATTATTATAGAAACCTGGTGACCCAGTTTTTCAACCTCTTTCCCATTTCAGAGAAATGCAATGTTTTGACCTTAAAATGTTAGGCTAATGGGCCTCAATAGGAAACAGATTTCTTAAATGCCAAGTAAACACTGGTGCCTTATGGAAAAAGATGGAAATTGTAGCTCCAAAAGCAACTTGGCAGCTACTGCAACTCACCACAAGCACTTAGGGCTGCAGAGAGAGGTTTGGGTCCCGGATACGTGGTTGTTGTTTATTTGTTTGCTTGTTTGCAGGCCTAGTTGAACCAACTTCCCTCAAGTTCAGAGAGGGTGGCATTAGTTTTAAACAGGCCACTTTCTGTGGTCACACCTGACAGCGCCCCATGACTCATGGGAAATTCAGTCTTCCCTTCTACTAGGAAAAGGTTTGCTGAGGTGAGGACCTTCCCTTAGAATTTTCTTTAGAAATTCCCACAGCTTTCCTCCCTGTCTGTGTCCCTAGCCCCAGGCTTCTGACTATGCGTTTGGCCCTGGATGACCTTCATCCACCTGTCCATCCACTTCAGCCCATACCAAGATGGACACCACTTGCTGGATGGTTCTCCCCAGCACAGGGGGAGGAGGCTGCAGCCACACACTCTCTGGCTGCATGGCCTCAGACAATTTATGTAGCTTCACTTGGCCCATTTCTTCTTCTGGAAAAAGCGAAACAGGCGTACCCTGCAAGAGTGCTGTGAAAACCAGAGATCACGGTAAAGTGCCTGGCACACAGCAGGTGTTTAGTAAGTAAATGGTAGTTCTAACGAAGATGAAGTAGGGACAGGGACACAGTGAAGGGGGGCAATGGAAGCCTGCTGATGCCCCTCTTGGGAGGGGCCCCCGGCACTCTGGCAACGGGAACACTTTATCAAACTAAAGAGCATGTGGCCAGGACGAGTGTCAGAACTGGCAAGGACAGTAAAGGCCGTGTAGTCGATTCCCTATTTTATAGTGAAAGAAATTGAAGCTCAGAGAGACAGAAGGAAGTCCCAAGATCAAAAGCCACAGTTACTTCCTGCTCAAGTACCTGTGAGAGCCATGCACTGGGCGGCCCAGGGCCACGGTCACGGCACACCATGGGGGCTCTCTGGGTGCACGATCACCTTTGTGAGGCACATGCCTCTTCCATGGGCAGGTATGTGTGTTTTCTTTAATACACAGCTTCTCCGAAACACAGACAAGAGGTCAGTGAACTATAAATACTCACCAGATCACCTATCGCCTTACGAACTCAGCAGTCTCTCTCCTCCACCCCCGACAAGTCCAGCTTCTGCTGCCCCTCTGCTCTTAGTGCTCCACATGGGGGCAGAGAGGGTGGTGGTTCCAACACAGGCATGGCACAGGGACGGGGAGTGTGCACGTGTGGGCATGGGTCGGGGGCAGGGCACTGCTACTACCCTCAGTCAAATCAAAAAGATTACGATAACATCATAATCATCAAGTCATGCCTGCTACCACTCTAGTGCGATAAGTAATGGTCTGCACACCAATCAAAACTGGTTTTCCAAGAATTCTCAACAAAGGGAAAATTCTGAAGGCATAACATTAACAGGAAAAACAGGACACAGAACTTCCTCTCCAGCTTCCTACCTCTAGTATTTTAACAGATAACTACGTATGGATGGGCCTACAGCGCGGTAAGGAAATGCCTGTTAATAGTGGTTATCACTGGGCTGAGGGCTACTGGGCTTTTTAAAAAATATTGCCTGAATTTTCCCAGGATGAACACATATTGCTTTTTTTCCCCTGTGTGCAACATTAAGTTTATCCATTTGGTTTTTTAAGAACACGTATTACTTTTATTTTTAAAAAGCCAGCAAGAGTTGCTGGTTAAGGGACAGCAGAAAGGTTAGCACCCTTTCGATTTTTTTCTTCCCATGCTCCAGAACACTATTTTGGCAAAGATGACAGCAGCCCATTCTCCCAGGCAATGAATAGGCTGGACGGAATTGACACTTCCGTGTCTTTCCTCAGAAGTTCACAAGGTTGCTCCCACCACCTCCAGACCTGGAGGCCAGCACCGATTAAACAAGGCTTGAAATCCACAGCAGACCAGCCAGCTCAAGGTAAGAACCTCCAGGCCCTGGCCAGTGGCAGCCTGGAGGCCTTGCCAGCCTCAGAGCCCTAACATTCCTCCTCCCAGCCTCGCCCCCAACTGCTGGAGTCCAGGAACAGGTGGGAATACTTGCAAACATTGCTTGTCTTTCCAGTCCCCAACTACAGAGTCCTCAAGTCAAAGCAACAGCTGAACACCAGCCAAAGATGTCTTGTGACCTACATGCATGTGACCGACACACACTGCTTTGGTTTCTTAAAAAAAAAAGAGAGAGAGAGAAAGAAGTATATGTATATACATGTATGTGCATGTATATACATTTAATTTTTAATTCATCTTTGCCTTGTCGGGCAGTCAGACACCACACAGGCACTCCCTGACAGCAGGGCAGGGACATGGGTGGGGGTGAATGTGGGGAACCTCTTGCACAAAAACTCCAAATATTAAGAAGATACAGCCAGCTGGGAGCAAATCCCGGTGCTCAGTCACCAAAGCCATGTAACCGGAAAAGTTGCTTAACTCCTTGAACCTCAGTTTCCCCTTCTGTAGGAGGGTAAAAATCATAGCTACTGTAGTGTGATTGAAGCTCTGAAGATAATTGTGATAACTACTGTACTAAATGGTTTTATTGTATACGACAAACTCCTAAAGTAAGGTATGCTACATCATCATCATCGTCAATAACTGAAAGAGAAGCCAAGGTCAGTGGTGTGTTTGCATGATGGTACTGAGAAGAGCTGAGGGTATGGTGACAGGCATGACAACCTGCACTGGCCTCTAGGCACATCTAAGTGGCAGCCTCTGCCCAGGCTCTAACTTGTCCTCCACTTCCTGAAATGGATGTGAACAGGGCATTCGTCTCTGATACTTGCACCAAATAAAACTATACACCTGGTGCCCAGGTACTTGGACACCAAATGATAAAGAATTTTCCCTGAAAACCACCTCCATCCTACTCTGTAGCAACATTCCTCCAAGACCCCAATTCCAGCCCCTGCCCTAAATGCCCCCTCACGCATGCAACGCATGAACCTAGAAAGCCTGCCTGCCTGATGCATGGCTGAGGCTGCAACTCTGAGCTGGAGCCGGGCTCCCCAGCCCCTTCACCATCTGCTACTGACAGCTACTGACAGGTTTGCCCACTGCCACACAACCGCATTCACACAGAGGGGAACCTGAGGCTCACACACCTGCAGCAGCTTATCCAAAGCCTTTAATTTCTGCCAAAGGTCTTGGCTGAAGGCCTCGGAAGCTCAGGTGTCTACAGAATGAACTATGCAGACATCAGGGGCATCCATACCGGAAGCCAGGGTCTATCCTGATCAAGTTACTCTCAGCACAAGCTTGGCAGCTCAGGATGTCAATTTTGAGTTAAGGTGGCTCTGCAATTTTCCTGGTGTGATGCCTCTCGGGTTCTCCACCTGTAAATGGGGATGCAGTCTCCACCAAGCAACAATTCATAACTTGAAAAGGGAATACATGTTAAGTCAACAGATGGGAGCATTTCATCCAACTGCCAAGGTCCAAGGACTGAACAGCAGAACAAGAGGCAGCCTGGCTCTGCTTTATCCTACCTGGGCGACCTTGCACAAAGTCACTTTAGCCCTGTGGGCTGAGTTTCTCCATTGATTAAAAAAAAAAAAAAATTGGGGCTGGGAACTAGCTACTATTTAGGTTCCTTCAAAAGCTTGATTCTGGGAGTCTCCCCACAGTTGTAAATGCCTGATAAAACAGTCAAACGCCGCTAGTCACGAAGTCTCCCCGCGGTTTAGTTCGTCATACACGCGGGAAGACCCCCGTCTCCCCTCCTGTCTCCCCTCCTGCCCTAGCAAAGCAGTGCCCAGGGCTGGTGCCACAGGGAGTCAGGGAGGTCCCAATCAGGAGGAAAGAACAAATGTCACGGTCCACACGCCTTCGAGCCTCACGTGCACTGCTCCTTTGAATGCCCTGGCCCTTTAACAGCTCTCACTGCGCCCACCCCAACGGGGAGTCGGAGGCGGGGATGACCCGGCCCGGCAGAAGGCCCAAGGCCTGGGGGCTACTCTCCGCACTCCTTCCCTGACCCAGTTCCAGGCCGGCTCCGGTTGTGACCGTCCCGGCACCGCCCCTCTTCCGCCCCCAAGCCAGCCGCAGAGGCCGGTTCCCCGATGCGCGCAGGGACCCCGGCGCGCGCAGGGTCTGCAGCCCCGGAACTAGTGAAGGGACCTCGAGAGGCCCCGGCAAGGGGCGCGCGAAGGGCAGGGCCTGGCCCGCGGGTCGCGCTCTACCCGAGGCCTCTGTCCTAGGAGCTACTGGACCCTGCCCGCTCGCCCTGGGCCCTGGCTGCCCACCGGCTCACCTGCTCCTCCGCGACTCTCGATGGGTGTTTACGCGGCTGGCCCTGCGCCCGGCCAGACCCGGCGACAGCGCAGACCCCGCCCAAGCCCCGCCCTGGCACAGGCCCCGCCCCAAGGCCGACCCCGCCCCGGCGCAGACTCCGCCCCATCGCCTGCTCTGCGTCCTGCTGCTAAGCTTGGCCCCGCCTGGAGCCGGTACGCGCAGGGGCCTGGCCTGCTGGCTGCGCGCGCCGGTCAGATTATACCTGGCACGGGAGTGGGCACTGACCTTACAAAGAGGGGAGGCTGGGCCTCTGTTCTAACGGGCCTGGCGGCACCATGGGGCGGTAGTGGGTTTTAGGTGCCTGGGTCCTACCTTTCCTGGATTCCAGAACGGGAGGGATAGGGAATGGGCCTTTATTTATTGGGTCTCCATTATATGTGATTTACATTTTATTTGTCTTATTTCAGTTGTGGGAACCACTCTGTGAGGGCGGGCACTAGGGATTTCTTTTTTGCACACGGGGAAATGGAGGTGCACAAAGACGAAGCTGTTTCCCAAGTCAGCATGGGCCGTGATTGGCAGGAGTAAGTGCAGGACTCAACTACGACCTGAGGTGGCAGCCCTCTCCGAGTCAGGGCATACACTGGGCTGTGGCCGAGGGCTCTTTGATGAATTCTTTCCCTTCGTGGTTCTCCTTTGAGGTCAGCACTCTCAGCTGCTTTTCACATGCTGGTTTGTGACGGATGAGTAAGCGCCTTCCTGACCCTGACCTCAGCTTGGGAAGGGATGGCCTGTGCTTCATGTTTCGGTGTCCCGGGACTGGTATTTTCTTTGAACACACTTTAGAAACCAAACGCTGCCTGCTAGACAGTGGGGGATAGTGGGAACCACGTGAGCTTAAGAACCTGGGTTTGAAATGCATTTCTTCCACTTACTTGTCTCATGACCCAGGCCAATGAATTGACCTCGCTGGGCCTCCGTTTCCTTGTACGTGAAGAGGACTGTGGAGAGGTTTCAAACAGAAATAAGGGCAAAAGTGACAACAGAGGTGACACTCAACAAATGTTTGTTGTCCTCCTTCTTCAACCTCTCTCCTCCGTTTGTGGTTTTGATTTGCTTCACGTTGAAATGACAGACTGAGTGACTGACTGCTCACAAATATTCTGCACCTCTCACTTCTGTTGGGTCATACTCTTCTGTCCTGCTGAGCACAGGAGCGGCCCTTTGACTTTGACCGAGGTTGACAGAGAGGCTGCATGGCAGTTCTGGACGGAAGCTCTGAGACCCTGAGCAGGTTTCATGCAGTCTTCTTCTGCCAGGAGATCAGCTGTGTTAGGCTGCTCCACAAAGCTGGGTTCACAGCTCACAGCAGAAGGACATGTCACATGAGCAACAAAGAAGCCTTCCTTGTTTTAAGCCACTGACGCCCAGAGTCACTTGTTACTGCAGCATACCTAGCCCAGCCTGATCTGCCATTCAGCATCTTACAGTTTCATGCAATATTTTTTTAGACTTCTCTAAAAAGGTTTATTTACTACAGTTATGTTTTTAGTGGTGGGTACTTTATTAAAACCTATTTTTTTCTTGTAAAACCTGTATGCCATGTAGAAAAATATGGAAAAGTAAATCGAGGAAAAGAAAAATCACCCACTAACACTTTCATTCTTGTCTGATGTCTTCTTCTGGTATTTCTTTTGATAAGTTTCTTAGGTGAGAATCTGGTAGAAATTTTTGAAATTGGGAGCCCCCAAGGATGTCCATAACCTATTCCCTAGAACCTATGACCATGTTACTTTAAATGTCAAAGAGGACTTTGAATGGATCTTTTAACCTAGGCTTTGTGACATCATGTATAGATCATTTAGAAAAACATTGGCTCGTTGGCTCACTTAGATCACCCAAAGGTTGACACATTTCATTATACAATATAAAGAACACAATAGCATTTGTTAAAATCACCACCAATCTCACTTGAAGAATCTTTAACTATTGGGAAGCTTTTAAACTCTCCATGGCAGATACAAATATTCTAGTATTCTCCTTTTCACTTGAAAGCTCAAATTTTAGCAACAAAATACCATCGGTTGCTTCCTTGAAGTGACAGACTCACTTTGTTTATTTTCGAGGAAATGTCCGCCAACTACCTCTGAATAACTTGAGGTTGTCTGTCTTGGCTTCAAGTAAAAACGGTGTTCTATGGAAAAATCAGCTAGTACAGCATGCACCCAAGTGTGATCACGTAAGTGCTTTTCCTGGCAGCAACCAAGACACTTAAGTTTGTAGCAAAAATGCTTGCTGCCTACTTCCCTTGTCATTACCCAGAACATTAAACAAAGTGCACAAGCAAGAGCAGACATTAAATGAAGTTGATCAGTTCTACTGCTTTACTGAGTACATTCTCAGTTGAAACTGGTGTTTTGAAAAAGTCACTAATTTGTGGCAGTGAAGAATACAGGGGCTCTCAGTCCAGTTTGGTGATAACAAAGTCTTAGTATTCCTGTAAAGACTCACATGCCCTAGGGGGCTGTAGGTCACACTTTGAGAACGTCTGAGCCATGGTGCCGTAGGGTACCTCCACCTTCCTTCCATAGTTCTACGAGACAGGTATGCATGGGCTTAGCATGTTGGTCTTTGTTTCTTTAAACCATTTCGAGGATGTCCATGTCACCTTGCCATGTTTCCAACAAGATTTATGAAACAGCACATACTGTGTAGGCACTTCAGCACATGTTTTTTCTTTTAAATATCCTGGCTTCCTCTTTCTATGTTCTTTGGTTCTGTCCGTCACTCTGGACATGTTGGTTTATGAAGGAAAGTGGTAGCTGTCAAACAGTTAACCCCACTGAATGAGGAATTACGTAGTGGACCAGGGAGGGGGAAGGTGTATGCATGTGAAAGTATTTAAATAAGGAGGCTATTAGCCTGGATTGGCTCTAATGCAAGCAACCCAAAACCTAAGCCAGAGTCAATGCCTTTGAATCTGAGAAAATGGAACTTAAGGGCAACCAGTCACAGATAGCCAACTTGGTTTTGCCAAATAAGTCAACTGCTTAAACTGTGGCTAATCAGATAATTTCCTCACTTTGCTTCTGCATTTTCTCTATAAAACCCCTTCCCTAGCTCCTCTCAGGGGAGCTCTCTCAAATTCCGTTTGGTACTACCCAATTGGAAGCAATGTATGCTCAAATAAATTCTTGAAAAAAAATTTTAGCATGCCTCAGTTTACCTTTTGACATGCATCTAGGACAACATGTTCGTTTCACGACACTATGTTTTCCTCCACAACTACATGATATGCTAATCACACTTATTTTCACTGGCCTTCCAAGGTTTGTTTCTATGGCGAAAGTAGTACATATTCATTAAAGAATATTTTTAAATTCTAAGTAGGGAAAAGGAGAAGATAGTAACTAATAGTCCTACCTCCCCAAGATGTCCAATCATAACATTTTGGTGCATTTCTACCCAATTATTTCTTAAAATACACTATGTGAACCATTTGGCAGCCTACTCCCCCCCCAACACTGCATTATATTCATGTACTATTATATAGTCTTTATAAACATTATTTGAAACAGTAGGATAATATTCCAGTGGATAGATAGACCATGCCATATTTAACCATTCACTTAGTATTGTACTTTTTTAGATTTTTAGGGCATCAGTTTCTTTTTCTGTATTTAGAATTATGTCATTCAGCTAAATCCACAGAAATGAAATTATTGGGTGCTTTTGAGGCATATTACCCAATTCCTCTTTGAAAGCCTTGCATTCCGGTTTATTCCCCCACAGCAAAGTGTAGGAATGGCTCTTCCTGCTCCCCGGCCATGCTTAGCTGCTACCAATTTTATAAAACTGCCCATTTGAAAGATTAAAAAAAAAAAAAACCAAGTCTGCATTGTTATAATTGACATCAGTTACTAAGAAGTATGATTCTTTTTCTATGCTCACCATTTATATTTTCTTTGTGACCTGCCTGTGGCGTCCTTAGCCTGTCTTTCGGTTTCTTGGTGCTTTTCTCAATACTGTATATGAATTTTTTGTAACAGAGACGGTGGCCCTGTTTCAATATTAATACTTGCTGCAAATATTTGCAGAGCTAACAAGAAGCATCAGATGTGATCATATTTACATGGAGCAGAGCTGTTGCCTGGATCGAAGTTGGTAAATGTAAGTAATCAAGAGGCACAGGCAAGGCAGGACAGGTCTGGGCCTCCAGAGTGACTCCCAGGTGCGACCTTTGCTCCCTGACAGACGCCCTCTGGCTCAGAGTACCTGGTTCCCCCCATTTCCCGTTAGGCCTTGCCATTAGTCACTTTCACAGAAGACCCTCATCAGTAGTACCTGCTTTCACTGACCAGAAGAAATCTCAGGAATATTTTCGGTTTAACAAAAAAAATCAGTTACTTTACTAACGTAGGTCTTTCGTAAAAGTGGGAAGCAAGACATGAACTTTTGGAAAGGAGAGACACCTGTAACATACGAGGTCTCCAGTGAGGGGGCACCTCGCCTGGTGGGGGCTGGGGAAGCATTTGGGTTGTGGAAAATCTCCATTTTATACTACAGGCCGCTGTCCAACTAATGCGACCTTCTCCAGTTATAAATCTATGGAGTCTGGGTTTGTTTACCTTAAGCAATTCTAAACCAGAGACATCAGACTGAAAGAATGTCGTTAATGAGCACTCTGCTCCTAGCAAATACCCCGTCCTCAGTATATTTACAAAGAGATTAGACCAGGTCACTGGCCTTCTTTCTTCCCTGGGAGTGTCCCCTTAGTGATCAGAAAACTGACCACTGGGTTACACTGACCAGCTGTTTCACTTCTTCCGCATTTTCCAAGGCAGCTATTTGCATTTTAGTTTTTTCTTTCCTTCCTTTCTTCCTTCCTTTCTCCTTTCCTCCCTCCTTCCCTCCCTTCCTTCTTTCCTCCCTCCTTCCTTCCTTCCCTCCCTCCTCCCTCCCTTCTTCCCTTCCGCCCTTCCATCCTTTGCCTTCCTAATGGGTGTGAGGTGGTGTGCACTTTTGCTTTGTAGCTTTTATGAAAAATCTGGTGTCTTGTAGTCACAGTCTGATTTCTTCCAAATCCTAAATAGGCGCTTTACTGTTCATCTGTATGTTTTCTTTCTCAAAATGTGCTTTCTGTCTGTACTTTAAGTATGACTGTGTCGGCATCTTCAGATGGGAGCACAATGTAGCCAGCAGAGACATCTGTCCCCACAGAGAGTGATTCAGCCACATTTCCTGGTTCGGGAGGGGGCCTTCCTCTTTCACCACTCCCGGACATTTGTCCCAAAGCTGTAGGCACCCCCCAAGAGAGGCGCCTTCCCAGACAGATCTCTCAGTTTGACAGCCTGAGGCATTCGGATATATTTACAGGTTATATTATGTTACCTGTGTGGGTTTGGTGGTGGTAGTCTAAATCTCCCTGAGACACAATGAAAAGATTCTAAAATCCGGTGATAATGGAAGTACTCATTATACACTATAGTAATGTATTCTAAAATCACGTGGAACTTAGTAAATGCAAGCAGCACAGTTTTTCCTCTTCCCACCCACAGTCAGGGATCTGAAGGAGCTGGGGCCTCCAGGGCCTCCCTCAAGGCTTTGGGTCCTGCTTTCCTGGGGGCTCAGCACCAGCCTGGGCAGCCAGGCCCTTGGCAAGGTCTGCAAAGCAGCTTCTCTCCACTAGAGGGCGGAAGGTCCCTTTGTTCAGGTCACTCCGAAAATCCAGGAGGTTTCTTGCTCTTTTCTGGTTGGACAGGTCTCTGGGCTCTGTTTTTTCCTTTCTCCTCGTCCCCTCCCCTCCCCTCCCCTCCCC